>ONZH01025358.1:0-255678 GCA_900303285.1 Rhinella marina | reverse complement strand
CATAGAAGAAGGTGAACAATTAGATTCATCTTCTGAGGAAAAGGACAGAAAATATTTCTTTTCCCCAGAAGATTTAGATACTCTAATTAAGACCATCTTGCAATACTATGAAATTTGAGCAGGTGAAAAAGTCCAAATCAGTTCAGATCAATGTTTGGAGGCCTGGTGAAAAATCAAAAAGGGCGTTCCTGGTACATGAAAATATCCATTAATTAATAAAGGATGGGCTTCCCCAGACAAAAGAGGCCATTTTTCCTAAGGGTTTTTAAAAGGAGATATCCTTTTATTGAAAATGAGATAGAAGGCTTGGAACACTATTCCTATGATTGATGCCTCAGTAGTAAAACTAATTAAAAATACTACAATTCCCTTTTGGAAGATGGCGGCGCAGTTAAAGGACCTATGGATAAAAAGACTTGGGAAATGGCCACTTCCCATTTTTCGTCCCAGTGTATCAGCTACATGTGTTGCCAGAGCCCTCAATATGGTTGAATCAGCTAGAATTTCATCTTAAAGAAAAGACACCTAGAGAACAGATCCTGTCCTCAATTCCTATTTAAAAAATGGCAGCAGGATTCCTGGCAGATTCTTCGGCAGAAACCGTTTCTATAGCTGCGAGAACTTCAGTTCTCGCTAACTCGGTTAGGAGAGTTTTATGGCTCCGGTCTTGGAAAGGAGATATTACCTCTAAGAACAAGTTTTGTTCAATCCCCTTTCATGGCATATATCTATTCGGGCCTGAATTAAGATAAAATTCTTAAAGGCATCTGACAAGAAAAAGGGGATCCCTGAAGCCCCTAAGTCAGGATATAATTAGAGATGAGCGAACATGCTCGTTCGAGCATTAGGGTATTCGTACATGCTCGATACTCGGATGAGCATATCGCGATCCTTGAGGAAATGGCATCTTCCTCTTCCTGCATGTTAGGTGCCTTTTCTCAGCCAATCAACATGCAGGAGAGTCTTTGGTACCTCCTAGCATCCCCTACAAGTCGGATAGCAGGGATTGGCTGGCCAGATTCAGATGACCTGGGGAATATAAGAATCTGGTCACCGCGCTGCTCGCGTCAGACGCCGCCTGCATGAGATTAGGGATAGAGCTGCTGTCTGTCAGGGAGAGTGCTAGGTGCCTCAAGTTTAGATGTTGGTTAGGCAGGAATCATCCTCAAAGAACCCAACAGCCCTTCTAAGGGCTACAAGCACTTTTTTTTTTTTTTTTTTGGTCTCCTGCTGGCTGGGACTTGTAGTGCAGCTACCGCCATCTTGGCTGCACCACTGTGCACTGCGACTGGTGGCAGAAGGGACAGCACGTGGTCCACACAGACCCCAAAGAAATTGCCCAAAGTCCTCTCAATACTCATTTTTTGCTGCTGTACCTTGGCTTGCTGGGATCTGTTAGTGCAGTCTAGGGAATACGTATTTTCTCTGTTATATATACTACAGTCCAGTGAAAATTGAGTGGTTTGCGCGTACAATAGCCGCCATTTAAAGACTACGTTTTTTCTCTGTTATATATACTACAGTGCAGTGAACAATTCTGTCGTGTGCGGTACAGTAGCCGCAGTCTAGTGGTGACACCAACAAGTGACCAAGTTAGTTGAGGTAGCAGGTGAGCCACCCAAAAATTTACCCTGACACAGCATGGCGGTGAACCCAGAGTGACCAAGTTACACTGAGGTAGCAGGTGAAGCACATAAAATTTTACCCTGATACAGCATGGCGGTGACACCACCAATGCCTTGGTCAGACTGAGATTGCAGTCAAATGGCTGTAGGTGAGCCTCCCAAAAATTTGTTTTGGAGTGTCTGAAGTTGACCCTCCAGAAAAATTGTTTTTGAGTGTCTGTAGTTGACGCTCCTAAAAACTTGATTGGAGAGAGGGCCTGTAGGTGGCCCTCCGTAAACATTGTTTGTAACGAGTGCCATTTGGCTCAGCGTTTGTGTGCGAAGAGGAGGAAAGGAGAGGATACATAAAGAGTCTTCATGTTGATCTGCCTTTCCCCCGGTGGAGATTTGCATTCAGGTGAAATCCAGGCTTTATTCATTTTAATAATCGTCAGCCTGTCAGCGCTGTCAGTTGACAGGCGTGTACGCTTATCAGTGATGATGTCACCAGCTGCACTGAAGACCCGCTCTGACAACACGCTAGCGGCAGGGCAGGCCAGCACCTCCAAGGCGTACAGCGCCAGTTCGGGCCACGTGTCCAGCTTTGCAACCCAGTAGTTGTATGGAGCAGAGTGATCACGCAGGACGTTGGTATGGTCAGCTAGGTACTCCTCACCATCTTTCTGAACAGCTCCCCCCTACTGGGGGACGGGTGACAGTCTTGCTGGGGTGCCATAAAACTGGCAAAGGCCTTGGAGAGTGTTCCCCTGCCAGTGCTTGACAAGCTGCCTTCTCGCCTCCTTTCCCCCGCTAGTTGGCCCACAGAACTACGTCCTCTGCTGCTAGCGGTGTGAAGGATAGATTCAGCTTGTGCCACCAGGGCCTGTTGATATTGATTCACTCTCATACTCCTTTCCTCTACAAGAATGAGAGTGGAAAGTTTGCTTGTACCGGGGTCCAGGAGGGTGAACACCCAGTAATCGGTGTTGTCAAAAATGCTTCTAACGCGAGGGTCACCGGGAAAGGCAGCCTAACATGAAGTCAGCAATGTGCGCAAGAGTCCCAACACGCAAGAATTCCCTTTCCTCAGTAGGCTGACTCTCCATTTCCTCCTCCTCCAACTCCTCCTCTCAGCCCATACACGCTCAACAGATAAGAAGGAATGAGCATAGGTACCCTCTTGAGTCTCGCCAACAGTCTCCTCCTCTTCCTCCTCCTCCAATACGCGCTGAGAAAACAGACCTGAGGGTGGTCTGGGCTATCAATCAATGTATCTTCTTTCCCCCATCTCCTGTGACAAGCGGCAAAGCCTCTGACTTCATGCTGAGCTGTGACTTTTTCAGCAGACAAAGCAGCGGGATGGTGACGCTGATAATGGCGGCATCGCCGCTGACCATCTGTGTTGACTCCTCAAAGTGGCTTAACACCTGACAGATATCAGACATCCATGTCCACTCCTCATTGTAGACTTGAGGAAGCTGACTAACCTGACTACCAGTTCTCGTGGAAGTTGTCATCTGGCAGTCTACAATCGCTCTGCGCTGCTGGTAAACCCTGGCTAACATGTGTAATTCCATTGTGGTGGGCACGTCGCACAACAGTCGGTGAGCTGTCAGTTGTAAGCGCCGTTGCACTGCCCTGAGAGTGGCAGCATCTGTGGTTGACTTGCGGAAATGCGCACAGATGAGTCGCACCTTGGTGAGCAAATCAGACAAATTGGGGTAGGTCTTGAGGAACCGCTGAACTACAAGATTGAACACGTGGGCCAGGCAGGTTTTATATGCAGTGTTTATATGGGTTGTTGTTACTTTGGGAAATAGTATTGGTGTATAATGGCACATGTGTGAGTCTGCCGAGTTGCAGAGCCGCCACCAGGTTACGCCCGTTGTCACAGACAACCATGCCTGGTTTGAGTTTCAGCAGCGCCAGCCAAAGATCGGTCTGCGCCGTGATGCCCTGTAACAGCTCTTGGGCGGTGTGCCTCTTGTCACCTAAGCTCAGCAGTTTCAGCACCGCCTGTTGGCGCTTACCCACGGCAGTGCTGCTGCGCCTAGAGCTACCTACTGAAGGCGCCGTGCTCACAGATTGTATTTGAGAGGAGGAGGGGTTGGAGGAAGAGGCCTAATAAGTCGGAGAAACCGTGACCGAGGTAGGCCCCGCAATCCTTGGTGTGGGCAGTACATGAGTGGCCTCAGGGTCCGACTCGGTCCCAGCCTCCACCCAAGTTAACCCAATGTGCCGTCAGTGAGATATAGTGTCCCTGCCCGCCAGCAATTGTCCACGTGTCCGTGGTTAGGTGGACCTTCTTAGTAACCGTGTTGGTCAGGGCACGGATGATGTTCTCTGACACGTGCTGGTGTAGGGCTGGGACGGCACATTGGGAAAATTAGTGGCGGCTGGGGACCAAGTACCGAGGGACAGCCACCGCCATCAGGTTGCGGAAAGCCTCAGTCTCTACCAGTCTATAGCGCAGCATCTCCAGGCTCAGCAGTTTGAAAATGTGGATGTTTAGGGCTTGTGCATGTGGGTGGGTGGAATTGTATTTGCATTTGCGCTTGCGCTCCAATGTCTGATGCAAACACAGCTGAAGGCTGCGCTGGGACACATTGGTTTAGGGTATGGAGGATCGTGGAGGTGAAGGGGTGGTTGTAGGGCGGGAGGTGCTCGTGCCGGGGTCCTGGGCGGGGGTTGACTCGCAAAGCCAGCATGTGACACAGGGGAAGGAGCAGTGGTGTGACCCGCAGGAGGTGAATGGCCTTGGTTCCATTGAGTCGTGTGTTTAGCACTCATATGCCTGCGCATGCTGGTAGTGGTCATCCTCCCTTTCTTTAAAGAACCTCCAGACTTGCGAACATCTAGGCCTCGGCACGGGAGCTTCACTCCATGAAACAGTTGCTGATCTACTTGCTCTGGCCCTGCTTCTCCCTCTGGCCACCCCACTGCCTCTTCCAACCTGTTCTGGTGCTGCACTTGCCTCCCCCTCAGAAGCACTGTCTTGACTAGGCTTACCAACCCAGCTCGGGTCAGTCACCTCATCATCCACCAGCTCTTCCTCCGATTCCTCACTCTGCTCCCCCCTCGGACTTACTGCCCTGACAACAACGTCACTGTCTGACAACCGTGACACACTCACACTCTCATCACCCACAGACTGCGAAAGTTTGAAATTTTGGTGATCGGGACAGAGGAACTGCTCAGGTTGCTATTGAGCAGTGGTTTGTGTCTCTGGGTAGGGTCCTGAAAAGAGTTCCTGGGAGTATGCCGGATCTGAATCCATATTTTCCATGGGGGGGCCAGGCTGGGGGGAAGGAGGTTGAGCTGGAGGAGCCAGAGGTCTACTCCCTTGGCTAGTGTGGGTGGACTGCGTGGAAGACTGGGTGGTGGATAAATTACTGGACACATTATCCGCTATCCACGTCATCACTTGTTCGCACTGTTGTGGTTTCAATAGTGGTGTACCATGTGACCCTGTAAGTTGCGAGATGAAGCTAGCGAGCGAAACTCTGCGGCGTTCCACTGCTCCCTCATCAGCAGGTACTGTCACCCTGCCCAGGACCACGGCCTCTGCCCCCCTACATCACTTGGACGCCCATGTTCTCGTCCTTGACCCTTAGCCCTTGGGTTCAACATTTTGTGTAATCACTAAACTGTAGAATTAATATCTGAGGCCAAAAACGTATTCTCTAGACTGCTGCTAGTGTACCGCACAACACACAATTTTTCACTGCACTGTAGGATATATAACTGAGAGAAAAAACACATTTTCTAGACTGTGGCTACTGTACCGCACACCACAGAATTGTTCACTGAACTGTAGTCACCGCCATGCTGTGTCAGGCAAAATATTTGGGTGGTTCAGCTGCTATCTTAGTCTAAGCAAGCCACTCTGGGGTTCACCGCCATGCTGTAAACTGCAATCTCAGTCAAACTTTGTAATTTAGGGGTTCACCACCAAGTTGTGCTAGACTACAATTTTAGCGGGTTCACCTGCAATCTCAGTCACAGACTGTCATTCAGGGGTGCACCACCATGCTTTTTTAAACCATTTGTTTCTGAGGGTCACCTCCAGGCTCTCACCCACGATTTTTTGGAGGCTCGCCACTACACTGTCGGCCAAAATTGTCTTGAGGGTCACCGGCGGCCTCTCCCCCACAACTTAAAGTAGGGTTACTACCAGGCCCTGGCACACAAACATTGTCTTGAGGGGCACTAAAAGGCTCTGCACCCACCCACGTGTGGAGACTAATAGGTGGGTGCAGTGTGCGCCTTAGCCCGTCTGGAATTAGGAAAGCTGGGCACTGTGCTTGTAGGTCTTTGTGTCTGCCGTGGACAGGGTGGGTGGGTGGTGGGTGCGTGTTTGCCCGTCTGGGATGGGGAGAGCTGGGCACTATGCTGGGAGAACTTTGTGTACGCTGTGGACTACTGGGTGGGTGCGGGGAGGGAGACGCTTATGCCTGCGTCGTGGGGCGGGGGATAGGACAGCAGTGCCAGCATGGGCAGTGGTGTCACCCGCAGGCAGTGATGGCCTTTCATTGCACCTAGTTGGGTGCTTTACTAACATGTGTTGGGCATGTGCCTTGCCCATCTTGGTCTGGGTCAGCACAATTGTCTTGAGGGTCACCACCAGGCTGTTGGCCAGAATTTGGCGTAATGGTATGATTAGGCAGCCTCAGAGGCATCCATGCATGCTGCCCCTGCTGTTTCCTGTCCATTTCCGTGGTGTTTCCATCATTTTCTGAGGTTTCCAGGATTTCACGTAACCTTCCCTGTGCAGAGCTTTGGTCCCCTGCAAAAAAATGCTCGAGTCTCCCATTGACTTCAATGGGGTTCGTTATTCAAAACGAGCATCCGGAAAAATTTGACTCGAATAACAAGCACCCGAGCATTTTAGTGCTCGCTCATCTCTAGATATAATAGTTCTTTTAACAGGTGTTCCTTTCAGGGTTACAACAAATATGACAAAGGTAAAGCAGGAAGATGGAGTTATAGGAAAGGAGGTAAAGGGAGAGCCTTCCTATTCGATTCCAAACAATCCACTTTCACTAGTAAATGATGCCAGAGGAGTAGGGGGAAGACTCTCCAGCTATGTGAACCAGTGGCGGAAAATTACCAACAACCCCTGGGTCATTCAAATCCTCGTGAAAGGATATGAGATAGTTTTCCTCTCCTGCTCCTCAAAAATTTTGCATAACATCCCTCCAACACAAACAAAAAATAAATCAATTACAGTCCGGAATAGAAGATTTGCGACACTTAGAGGCCATAGAATTAGTTCCAACCGAGGAAAAAGGTTTAGGCCATTATTTGTCTTTTTTTAGTGAAGAAGCCCAATGGTACGTACAGAACCATCATAAATCTCAAGCCCTTGAACAAACACATCATTTACAGAAAATTCAAGATGGACACTCTAAAATCAGTTATTTCTCTAATTTCAAAGAATGCTCGCATGTCTATAGACCTAAAAGCCGCTTATTTTCACATCCAGATTTGTTCTCATCATCGGAAGTTCCTAAGGTTTGTGGTTCCCAGAGGAAAGAAGGTGATCCATTATCAGTTTACATGTCTCCCGTTTGGGATATCTTCTGCCCTCAGACTGTTTACAAAGATTATGTCAGAGGTAATTTCGTACCTCAGACAGAAGGAAATTCTAATATTAGCATACCTAGATGACTTACTGATTATAGAATCCAAAAAGCACAATATCCATTACCAGATACAACTAGTCCTGTCGACCCTACAGGATCTGGGCTGGATCTTAAACTGGGAAAAGTCAGACCTCAACATGTCAAAACAAAAAAGATTTCTGGTGATGATGTTAAACTCAGAGGTCCAGAAAACATTCCTTCCTCAGGAGAAAGAGAACCTATGCAGCATTCTAAGATTCTTCAAGCTACAGAAAAAAGTATCAATAAGATTTGCAATGAAGGTACTAGGCCATATGACTTCATGCATACCAGCTATTCCGTGGGCCCAACATCATACCAGAACCCTGCAAGAACAAATCCTGAAAACCTGGAACGGAGATCTCTTACAACTGGATCGAAGGTTTTCACTCTCTCCCAAAGTAAAACGATCCCTTATATGGTGGCAGAGGAAAGCCAATCTACAAAAAGGAGTGGAGTGGGTTCTAGAACCTTCTCTTTTAATGACAACGGATGCAAGTAAAATAGGCTGGGGAGTACATATAAATCAATATTCCTTCCAAGGTCTCTGGAAGAGGGATATGAGGGAAGCATCTTAAAATCAGAGAGAACTGATGGCGGTCTGGGAAGCCCTAAAAGCATCAAAACAGTCCACGGTTCGAATTTAAAAATCTATTCCGACAACGTAACAGTAGTGGCATTTCTTCGCCATCAAGGAGGCACCAGGGGTCGTCATCTGAAGAAGATAGCTCATCGAATTCTCAGTTGGGCAGAAGAAAATCTGCTATCTTTGACAGCGGTACATCTACGAGGTCGAGAAAATACCTGGGCAGACTTCCTGAGCAGGAACCAGATTATTGCGGGAGAATGGTGTCTAGCAGACCAGGCATTCAATTTAATAACAGAATCTTGGGGAACTCCCCTCATGGACCTATTTGCCAGAAAAAAACAACAAAAAGACAAAACTGTTTTGTTTTCTATATCCGGGGGACAGACCAACTCATCTGGATGCTTTTTCAATAACACCTCTACTATGCCTTTCCTCCTATAAATCTACTGACCAAGGTTTTACAGAAGATAAAAAGAGACAGAACACAAATTATCTTAATAGCCCCATACTGGCCCAAGAGGCCTTGGTTTCCGCTGCTACTACAAATGAGCTCATGTTCTCCTCTCCGGCTTTCTCATATTCACAATCTTGTGATGCAGGGACCAGTTCCTCATCCAAGCAGTGAGAACCTTCATCTGACCGCATGGATGTTGAACGGATAAGTCTTATTAAAGAGGCTCTGTCACGAGGTTTTAACCTATGTATTTTAATACATAGGTTAAAACCCCTTAAATTGCACTTTTTTAACATACCTGTATTGCAGAGTATAGCGCAGCGGTTGTGCTGAAAAAAAGAACTTTAAACATTATGCTAATGAGCCTTCGGAGCACCGGGGGGCGGGCTCTTTCCTCCTGAGCACCACTTCTTCACCGCCCCCCCCCCAGGCCCGAGGCTCTCCTCCTTGTCTTTGGTAACGCCCCTTCTACAACAAGATTGACAGCGCTAGACCGTTTGGCCTAGCGCTGAAATCCCGCGCCTGCGATCACGCCGGCGCGTGCGCAATAGCGCATGCAGTGCCGAACACTGCAAGCGCTTCCATCCTTGTGCGCACGCGCCATCACTTCCCTGAACCCGGAAGTGACGGCGCGTGCGCACAAGGATGGAAGCGCTTGCGGAATTTCAGCGCTAGGCCAAATGGTCTAGCGCTGTCAATCTTGTTGTAGAAGGGGCGTTACCAAAGACAAGGAGGAGAGCCTCGGGCCTGGGGGGGGGCGGTGAAGAAGTGGTGCTCAGGAGGAAAGAGCCCGCCCCCCGGTGCTCCGAAGGCTCATTAGCATAATGTTTAAAGTTCTTTTTTTCAGCACAACCGCTGCGCTATACTCTGCAATACAGGTATGTTAAAAAAGTGCAATTTAAGGGGTTTTAACCTATGTATTAAAATACATAGGTTAAAACCTGGTGACAGAGCCTCTTTAACAGAGGGTTTTCTACTAAGGTGGTTGACGCCTTACTTCGGAGTAGAAAAACATCTACTAAAAGTAGTTATAGGAAAGTATGGAAGAAGTTTTCTTCTTGGTGTGCTAGCAGAGATTTAGATTTTTCCTGTTTCTGTGTAACATCTGTCCTAGAATTCCTTCAGGAAGGATTGGATCTAGGTCTTAGGCCTAGCACTCTTAGAGTTCAGGCTGCAGCTCTAAGTGTTTTTTATGACCAAAAAATATCCGAAAATAGGTTTGTCTCAGGATTCTTACTGGCAGCAGAACACTTACATCCTATCATTAAGAACATTTTTACTTCCTGGGACATTAATATGGTACTAGGGGTGTTAATGAGTTTGCCCTTTGAGCCCTTAGATGACATTTCGATCAGGATGCTGACCCTTAAAACTATATTTTTAGTAGCCATCTCTAATGCTAGAAGAGTCTGTGAACTTCAGGCTTTATGTATTTCTCCTCCTTTCCTTCAAGAATTTGAAAATAGGCTTGTGTTTAAACTAGAGCCATCTTTTCTATCAGAAGTGGTCTCAACATTTCATAGATCTCAGGACATCATTATCCCGTCCTTCTGTGATAAACCTAGTATTGCTAAAGAAGAAAAATTCCACATGTTGGATGTGAAAAGATGTGTTCTGACGTACATTCGAAGGACAAAATTGGAGAAAGAGTAATTATCTATTTCTTCAGTTCTCTGGACCAAATAGAGGTAAAAGCGTCTGTCGCCTCTATTTCCAGGTGGATCAGGCTTCTTATTATTGAAGCCTATAGACTGTCAGGACTCCCCCTCCAGTTGGTATCAGGGCCCATTCTACTCGGGGTATTGCTACTTCCTGGGCTCAGGTGGCTTCTGCTTCTATAGAAAGCATTTGTAGAGCTGCCACTTGGAGTTCAGTCCATACTTTTTTTTCTTGCCACTATAAAGTGGATGTTTATTCTGCCAGGGACTTAGCCTTCGGTCGCAAAGTTCTCCAGGCAGCTGTCCCTCCCTAAAAATTTTCTTTGTTACATGACTCGGGTGCCGTCGTGGAGACGACAGGGGAAACGGTAATTACACTTCCTGGAGATCTCCACGACGGCACCCTGGGGTTTCCCCTCTACTTTTTTTCTCCTTCCTTATATTATGTATACACAGAAGTAACTTCTGAAGTATAAGGAATAGGCTTGTTAATGAATATGAACTAAATATTAAAAAAATAAATAAAAATCCTCCTTTACAAGGTTCTTAGTTATTCACTGAGGTGCTAGATAGGGAGGGTTAATGTAACTGCTCTGCATGTTTTTCCTGTCCCTAATAGGGCGGAGCTAAGACTCTGGTGCCGTCGTGGAGATCTCCAGGAAATACAATTACTGGTAAGTGTAATTACCGTTTTCACAAATGTGTGCTTTGAAATGCTTTTACAAGTGTTTCTGACTAATGTGAGACACCAGTTTGGTAAAAAGTACCCTTTCTACCACTTAAAATGTTCGTATGGGGGTGCTATTTCCAAAACTGGGTCACTTCTTGGGGCTTTTAATTTCTGGGGACCTCAGGAAAATTTTATATGTGACATGGCAATAAAAAAACATGTCTGTTAATTCTGTGTCCATGTCTGTACATTGCTGTGTGCCAGTACATTGGGCTACAAGCACATATGGGGTGTTGCCATATTCAGAGGGAGATGGTGATCAAAATGTGGGGTGCATTTTGTCCCGTTACCCTTTGTGAAAGTTAAAAATTTGGGTGTAAAGCAACATCAAAATTGCAATTTTTCATTTTTCACTTCTGTGTGAATCCTAATTCTAGGTAACACCTTTGACCTCAAAGTGCTCACCACACACCTTCAAAGATTCCTTGAGAGGTGCTCTTTCCAAAATGGGGTCACTTTTGGGGGGTTTCCACTGTAGGGCCGGCTCAGGGGGTCTTAATGTGTGACATAGCTCCCAATTATTATTCCAGCTAATTCCACTCTCCAAAAGCCATATGGTCCTCCTTCCACTGTGAAGCCTACTGTGCGCCAGTACATTGGGCTACAAGTACATATTGGGTGTTGCCGTATTCGGAGGAAAATGATGATCATAATGTGGGGTGCATTTTGTCCCGCTCAGGGGGTTTTCATGTGTGACATAGCTCCCAATTATTATTCCAGCTAATTCCACTCTCCAAAAGCCATATGGTGCTCTTTCCACTCTTAAGCCTGCTGTGTGCCCATACATTAGTTTTTGTGCACATATGGGGTGTTTCTGTAAACCACAGAATCGGAGTAATAGATAGTTTTGTTTTGCTGTTAACCCATGACGTGTTTCATTGAAAATGGATTAAAATTTAAAATCTGCTAAAAAAAAGTGAAAATTTGAAATTTTATTCCAATTTTCCATCAATTCTCATGGAACACATAAAAGTTGAACGAAGTTAGTAAAGTCAGTTTTGAATAGCTTGAAGGGTGTAGTTTCTAAAATGGGGTGATTTATGGGGAGTTTCCACTATGTAAGCCCCACAAAGTGACTGCTCCTTAAAAAAATTGATTTTTGAAATCTTCTAAAAATTTTAAGATTTGCTTCTAAACTTCGAAGCCTTCTAACGTCCCAAAAAACTATAATTTCATTTTCAACACAATTCAAACATAAAGTACATATGGGGAATGTAAAATAACTATTTTTGGAGGTATTACTATGTATTTTGAAAGTAGAGAAATTGAAATTTGGAAAATTGCAAATTTTTCCAAATTTTTGTTAAATTAAGTATTTTTTTTTTTTATAAATAAAAATGAGATTTTGCCACAAATTTACTACTGCTGTGAAGCACAATATGTGACGAGAAAACAATCTCTGAATGGCCTGGATAAGTAAAAGCGTTCCAAAGTTATTACCACATAAAGTGACACATGTCAGATTTGCAAAAAATGGCCTGGTCAGGAAGGTGAAAACAGGCCCAGGGTTGAAGGGGTTAAAGAATATCTGAACCTGAAGTCTTGCTCTTATCAGCAAAACACCCATATGATATAGACCAGGGGTGGCCAACCTTATAGACAAAGAGCCACAAAAAAAAAAAGTATGACTACCAGGAGCCACAAGGTATACATTTACACAAATATGCATGCGCGCGACAGTATTACTGCAATTGAGTTTTCAAACATTTAAAAGTGTATTTAAACCACCTTTCCTACCTGTCAGATGACCGCCCCATGCTCAGAGGACCCCCCCCCCCCCATGCTGAGAGCATGTGGGGGGAGGGGGGTGATTTCACATAGGGGAGATCTGACCATGGGGTGTCTGGTTTTTTGGTGTGTGATATGAACACTTGGGGGGGGGGGGGGCTTTATTTTGTGGGTCTGATGAGGATTTGGGGGTCTTATCTGAGCTCATACTACCCCCATGTCAGATAAGACACCGATGATCAGTACTTTAATTTAAAAAAAAGTCATTCATTTACCTTGGCTTTACTGCCACTGCTGTACTTTGGGGTACTTGGCGCTCCTTACAGTGTCCTGACGTGCACAGCGTCAGGTCAGAGCACAGACCTTCCACGTGATACACCCTAACGCTGTGCATGTCAGAACATAGAGGAGCGCGCTGCTGGGAGGAGTGTAAAGGTAAAGCTGGCCTGTTCTCAGTAATGGCAGAGGCAATCTTTAGTGATGGGAGAGGGACGCTCCGCTCCCCTGCGAGCAGCAAGCTACATGGCAAGGAGCTGCGGGTTGGCCACCCCGGATATAGACACTTAAAATAACGGAGTTGTCTTTTTTCCTATCCCTAAAAAATAAATGAATGCTAATTATATCATACTGTGAATTTAACGTGCAAAAAACAGTGATGGAACTGCTTGCTTTTTCAATAAACAAGCAGAGTTTGATTATTCTGTTTTTAGTTTGTCATTATAGGGTATTGAGTGCAGAATGATGCGTTAAAACTTGAATTTGTTGTTATTTTAGCACAAGGCTGTAACTTAACAAAATGTGATAAAAGGAAGACTTTACGACCGCATTGTAATTAATGATGTGATTGAAGGCTAAAATACTCTAAATTCTGTACTGTTTTTTCCTAAGACCTTCTTACTCTCCTGTTTTGTCTTTTTTAGTACATACTACATTTAGTATGTAGCAGAGTATCTTTTCTTAGACAGATCACCGTACAGTATTAACCCCTTCATAACATAGCTATTTTTCAAGGACCAGGCCAAATTTTGAAAATCTGACATGTCACTTTATGTGGTAATAACTTTGGAACACTTTTACTTATCCAGGCCATTCTGAGATTGTTTTTGTTTTTTCGTGACACATTGTACCGATGTAGCAGCGCTAGCGATCACTGTTTTCGCATAGCATTGCTAGCGAATCGCGACTTCTCCTCTTTCACTCCTTTCACTCGCAGTAAAAGTACGCAAATTAGGTGAATTCGTACGCATTAGCGTACAATGCGTCGCATTAGCGTACAATGCGTCGCATTAGCGTACAATGCGTCGCATTAGCGCACAATGCGTCGCATTAGCGCACAATGCGTCGCATTAGCGCACAATGCGTCGCATTAGCGCACAATGCGTCGCATTAGCGCACAATGCGTCGCATTAGCGCACAATGCGTCGCATTAGCGTAAAAATTCGTATGCATTAGCGTACAAATTCGTATGCATTAGCGTAGAAATCATCAGATGCGTACTCTATTTACGATATTGTTCTGCGCTCACGTAATTCTCCTGTGATCGTTAGCACTGCTACATCTGTACTTCATGACAGTGGTAAATTTGAGTCAATATAAATCCCGTTTAATTATTTAAAAAAATCCTAAATTCACAAAAAATTTGGAAAAATTTGTAATTTTCAAAATTTGAATTTTTCTGCTTTTAAGGCAGATAGTGACTCCTCACAAAATAGTTATTACTTTACATTTCCCTTATGTCTACTTTATGTTGGCATCATTTTGTAGATGTAATTTAATTTTTTTTAGGACTTTAGAAGGCTTAGAATTTTAGAAGCCATTTTTTTTTTTTTTGGCAGATTTTCCATTTTAATCCTGTAACGCATAAAGGGTTAACAGCCAAACAAAACTCCAAAACTATTGCCCTGATTCTGTGATTTACAGAAACATGTGGTCGTAAACTGCTGTGACCGTTCTTGGTGGGGCATTATAACGTATGGGGCAACAAGCAAACACGAGTACGTGTTTTGAGTGTTTTTTTAATTCAAAATAAGCATTTATCGCGATATATATCGTTATCGCGATAAATTTCTTAATATCATTATCGTGGAAATATTTTTGATATCGCCCAACCCTAGTAGGGGCTAATTTTTTGCAGGATGAGGTGACGATTTTATTGGTACTATTTTGCGGTACATACGACTTTTTGACCACTTTTAATACTTTCTTTTGGGAAGTTAGGTGGGCAAAATTTTAATTCCATCATAGTTTTTTCTTTTTTTTTTTTCTTTTTATGGCTTTCGGGAAAGTAACGTGATCGTTTTATTGATCGGGTTGTAATGGACGTGGCGATACCAAACTTGTATAGTGTATTTTATTTTTTCAATTTTTAATGAATAATAAATGTGCGGATAGATACTTTTTTTTTTTTTTTTTTACCCAGACCCACTTGGTTCTTGTACACTGTAGGGGGTTCTAAGGGCCTCTGGCGGCATCTTAGTAAAAGTTTTAGGAGGATCTGATCCTTTGAACCGGCATTAGAATCGCCTGATTGGGTTGTCTGTACAGACTAGCCAATCAGAGCGATCGCTGGCTCGGGACCGCCCTCATTGGTCTCGTGCCAGCTAGCACGAGTATGTAACAGGGTCAGCAGATATGGTGACAGTTTAATGCCATGACGTGTATACTCGTCACGGAGCACTAAGTAGCAGTGCACCATGACGAGTATACACGTCATATAGTGTGAAGGGGTTAATCCAGAGTACTTCGGATGTAGCATCTAAAGTTCGCTTCGCTCATCACCAGTAGTTTCTATTATTTACACTCAGAGTGACTTAATGAGTTGGTCCTTTAAAGTCTGTTTTCGAAATTTTATTAAATTTGAGATATCTTAAATATCTTAAAAATTTTAAGCCTTCTGACAGCTTAAAAAAATAAAATGACATTTACAAAATGATGCCAAAATAAAGTAGACATATGGTGAATGTTATTAATAACTACTTATATGTATGGTTGTCACGATACCAAAATTTTGATTCGGTTTCGATACCATAAAGTATTTCGAAACTCGATACCACAAAAATAAAACGCCAAAAAAGCTGCGTGCATTCCTTATTTTATGCAACATTTGGCCCATAATAGAACAGTCCTATCCTATTTTTGGGGGGGACAAGGGTTTTTTTTTTTTTTAACTTTTTATTTAACTAATCCCTTAGGAGCTAGAACCAGGGATCTTTTAATCCCTTGTCCTATTCACCCTAATAGAAATCTATCAGGGTGAATAGGACTTCACACTCTCCCTGCTGCTTTGTGCTCACAGCAGCAGGAAGCTTACCATGGCAGCCAGGACTTCAGTTGCATCCTGGCTGCCATGG
The DNA here is from genome assembly GCA_900303285.1 of Rhinella marina. Lineage (NCBI taxonomy): Eukaryota > Metazoa > Chordata > Amphibia > Anura > Bufonidae > Rhinella > Rhinella marina. The sequence continues at coordinate 239,902 of ONZH01025358.1, read as the reverse complement.
TAACCGATTGGAGCTCCGCAATTACACTGTTGGGGCTCCGATCGGAAGAATCTACCACTGCAACCAATGAAGAGGGGAAGGGGGGAGTTGCCTGTGGCCACTGCGCCACCAATGAGACTAATACTAAGGGGGGGCTAGGGGAGAGGGCGCACTGCGCCACCAATGAATATAAAGTACAAGTACAGGAGGCAGCGGGTGCCGAGAGCGGTATAACATACCCGGCCTCAATAACAGGGCGTGCGATCTGCGGCAATTAACCCCTCAGGTGCCGCACCGGAGGGGTTAATTACCACGTTGTTGCTCTGTTATTGAGGCCTTGTGCCAGGTATGTTTTATACCGCTGCCGGCGCCTGCTGCCTCCTATACTTGAACTAATGTGCTTTACATTCATTGGTGGCGCAGTGGCCACAGCCCCTCCTCCTCCCTGCTAATTCCCCATTGGAGGCAGCGGTACAGTGGAGAAGGGAGGAAGGGACTCCTCCTCCATAGTGCTAGTGAAAATAACATGGCAGCGCTGAAAGCAGCGCCTGTCATGTTCACAGTCTAACTGATACAAGTCGCTTTGTGCCTTAAAAGCAGAGAAATTCAAGATTAGAAAATTGCTAATTTTGCAAAAATTATCAGCAGATTTTGGATATTTTATAAAAATAAAGGTAAAACATATCAACCTAAATTCACCACTAACCTGAAGTATGATGCGTCCCACCCCACCCCAAATAAAAAGCCTAGATTTGCAAAAATGGGCATTGTCAAATTGCTGGTCTGGAAGTGGTTTAAGATTTTGGGGGAGATTTATCATAGGCTGGCATTTTAGGCTGGTCTATGGTATCCCCTGCACTGCTGGAAGAAGACTGGAGGTTGTAGTCACTGCCGAAAGTGCTTCAACTACAGTGCCTTGAAAAAGTATTCATTCCCCTTGAACTTTTTTTTTTTTAACAGGTTTTTTCCCTCCCCCCACAACAGCACCACAGAGAGAGTCCACCCCCAGGGACAGAAAACCTACAGAATAAAAAGGTGGAGCCTCTCTCCCACCTCAGTGGTTTCCTGTCCCTGGAGTGGGAGACCTACAGTTTTTCTTTCTAGGTCCTTACCGTGGTCTCTTCTGAATTCCTAGGGGGTCCCCAAGGGCTTGCAGTTCCCTGCTGGGTCCCATCGCGCGGTGGTGGCCGGCTGTTAGGACCCAAGGCCGGGGGGGTTCCAGGGGACTCTCCTCGTCTTGCGGCAGGTATGTGGGCATCTCCGGTGGACTAATGCCACGTGAAGACACTCCGGAAGGCGGCTGGAAGTGTTGGAGTCTTCTCGTGTTCTTCAGTTTGCTTCCGGAATGCGTGACGTACTTTCGGTTGCGTGTCCAGGTGGTATGACGCACTTTCGGTCCGGCACCATGAATGTGCGCCGGGACCTGGGAACGCCGGAGCTGTTTGGCGTGGTTCCAGGTCCCTTTGGGCGCTTCCTGCACTACAGATCCTTGGTATTGTGTAGCTCCTGCGGGCTCGGCTTTGTTTCTCGTCTTCTGTTGGGAAATTAATGGAAGACCACATGAAGGTGACGTTTATTTTATTCTTACGTATAGCAGACTCCCTTATATTCTCCTATTGAAGACAGTCCTTGAAAGTCATGGAGGAGGACAAGACACAGGAGTCAGCTGCGACTCCGGTTCCGTTATTTTAAGCACAGTGATTTCTTGGTGAGTCATCATGCGGTGTCCCTTTTATCCTCACTTGGTTGATGCCTTTTTTCCTTTAGGTGAAGCCCAAAAAAGTCGTGTCTAAAAGGAAAAACAGAGAATGTGCTTTATGCAGAACGGTTCTTTCATCTACCTATGATAAGAGATTATGTCAGCGTTGCATTGATCGTACAGTGGCAGAAGAATCCCCTTCATTCTTAAAAAAATATCAAGACTCTGATCAGGTCCGAAGTGAAAAATACGCTCAAATCTGCTAAAAAAGGAAGATTTTCTAAGGAAAATTTAATTTCCCATGATGACTCACCCACGGATAGTGATTCACCCCTAGATCTTCCTTCCTCAGGAGAATCATCATAGTCTGAGGAAGACATTGGTAGGAGATCCTGTTTTCCTCCAGACGACACAGAAAAATTACTTAAGGCGATTAGAGCGACAATGAATTTAGAGGAAGAAAAGGTGGACAAATCTGTGGGGGATTCGATCTTTGAAGGTCTACTGGAAAGGAACACAGATGTTTTCCGGTTCATGATAATTATCTGCTCTAATTAACAAAGAGTGGAAAAAGCCTGATCGTAGAGTCTTTATCCCAAGGAGTTTCAAAAGGAAGTATTATTTTGATGAAGAGGTGACCTCCTCCTGGGATAAAGCTCCAAAAATTGATGTTGCCATCTTTAAGGTGTCGAGAAGGTCTTCCCTTCCGTTTGAGGATTCTGGTATCCTTAAAGATCCCCTAGATAAGAAGGCTGAATCCTTTCTAAAGGGAGCATGGTTAGCCTCTACATCTTCCTTTCGACCTAATATTGCAGTTACGGCCAGGTCCCTAGCGCTTTGGTTGGAAGAATTAGAGGTTCAGCTTAGGGATAAATGCCCTAGGTATCAGATTCTTTCTTCCTTGCCCGCCCTTCAAAAAGCGTCGGACTTCCTTTCCGATGCCTCTGCCCTTAGACTTTCGGCCCAGTCTGTTGCTCTGACCAATTCAGTCCGTAGGGCCCTTTGGTTCAAAAGTTGGGGTGGTGGTGATATTACCTTTAAGCAAAAGCTTTGTGGTATCCCTTGTCAGGGTGAATACCTTTTCGGTCCTGACTTAGATGACCTAGAAAAGGCTGCAGACAGAAAGAAGAGGGTTCCTATCAGTCTTCCGTTTCCTCTTTCAGATCCAGGCGGTCCTTTCGGTCCTCAGAGATCTAGACAAAGGAATCCCTCAGGAAAGGGTTATCTGTTGACGCCAGGACAAAGGTGGGAGGAAGACTTTGTTTTTTTCCTAACCGCCAGGGAGGGAGTAGCAGGGTCTTGGGTTCTAGGTATTCGTTCAGGTCTAACATTAGAATTCACTTCCCTACCTCCACAAAGATTCATCATTACAAAAACAGATAGGGTAAGAAAAAGACCTTCTCCCATCTTAGAAGAGGTTCAAAAATTAATACAAAAACATGTTTTGATTCTGATTCCTCCTCAGGAACTTTACAAAGGCTATTTTTCCCCTCTCTTCCTGGTTCTGAAACCGGACAATTCATTCAGGACCAAGTTCAAGATGGAAACAATGAAATCAACTATTCTCCTGCTGTATACAAAAAGTTATATGGCCGTACTGGATTTAAAGGATGCTTATTTTCATGTCCTAATTCACCAAAATGTTCCAAAAATTTTCAGAATCGCAATCTTCATGGACAACCAACTTCATCAGTTTCAGTTCCAGGCACTCCCCTTTGGCCTTTCAATGGCACTGAGGGTTTTCACAAAAGTAATTGCAGACATGGCATCCTTTATAAGACTGAAGGCCATTCTGTTAGTCCCTTAGCGGGATGACTTTTTCATCATTGCAAAGACATATCATGACAGCAAAAAAGTGGTCCTGGAAGTGAGGGGGATTCTCCAGGACTTAGGATGGATTATAAACGAGCAAAAGTCCAAGCCCATCCCACAACAACGGCAGATGTTCCTGGGCCTTAACTTGGATTCTGTGTCCCAGAGGGTATTTCTACCAGAGGAGAAGATTATCAAAGTTCACTCCCAGTTACTGTTCCTGAGATCCTACTCGTCGATGATAAGAAAAGCCATGTCCGTTCTGGGGTCTCTAGTGTCATGCATTCTGGCAGTCCAGTGGGAACAATTCCATTTGCGTCCCTTACAGATGGAGATCCTATCGGCATTGAAAAGAAACAAGGGGTACTTGGAGACAAAAAAGAAAATTTCACAAGCAGTTATACAGACTTTAGCCTGGTGGGAGAAAAGAGAACATCTAGTTCAGGGCATTCCGTGGTCCTATTCATAGCCAGTAGTCCTTAAGACGGATGCAAGCCCTTGGGGGTGGGGGTGCATATTCAGAATCGGAGTTTTCAGGGGTCCTGGACTCAGGAGGAAAAGTTTCTCCTCCAACAGGAAAGAACTCCGGGCAGTAAGGCGAGCTTTACAGGCCTCTCAGGATCTATGGGGATCAGGCCACATGAGAATATTTTCAGACAATCAGTCTTCGGTAGCTTACATAAATCATTAGGGGGGGACAAGGTCAGCATCCCTTTGGTTGGAGGCGAATCTACAGTGTGGGCCAGTATATGGAGGGAAAGGTCGATCATATCTCTGCACTTCACATAAAGGGGAAGGAGAACATCCAGGCAGATTACTTAAGCAGACATCAGTTAAAACAAGGAGAATGGTCCCTAAACCAGTCAAATTTTTTCAGAAATCTCTGGGGAATGCCATCAACAGACCTTTTTGCTTCCAGCCGGAACAACAAGGTGGTCAGATTCTGTTCCCTAGATCCCAGGGAATTCCCTTATGGAGTGGATGCGCTCCAGATAAAATGGGATATTTAGCTAGCCTATGCCTTCCCCCCTTCCAGTTACTACCTCTAATGCTGAGGAAGATCAGGAGAGACAAGGCGAATGTGATTTTGATTGCCCCCTTTTGGCCCAAGAGGGCCTGGTTTACCCTGCTTCACACTGTCAGTTTCGGATCCTTGGATTCTGCCAGAGATTCCGGACCTGTTATCCCAGGGCCCAATCCTTCATCCTCAGGTCTGGGGTCTTCGGCTGACTGCCTGGATCTTGAAAGGGTCTTGTTGACTAAGAAGGGATTTTCTCAAGATCTTATTTCTACTCTTCTTAAGAGCAAAAAAGCGGTAACCGTTGCTATTTATGCCAGGGTCTGGAAAAAATGTATTCAGTGCTATAGCTTAGACCCTAGTAATCTGCCAATATCTGCTTCTATTCTACAGATTCTTGAATTCCTACAGAAGGGCCTCTCCTTGGGGTTGGCAAAGAATACTCTTTTAAAGTTCAGATTTCAGCTTTATCCATTCTTTTTGACCAGAATATTGCTAGTCACCCTTGGATTGTCAGATTTTTCAAAGCAGTAGATAAAAGTGCTCCGGTTTCAAACCCGAGGGTTTCTCCTTGGGATCTAAATGTGGTTTTGAAGGCTTTAACTCGACACCCTTTTGAACCTATTGGGTCATGTAGTATTAAACATCTTAGGCTAATTTTGCTGGTGGCTCTAACTTCGGCCCGTAGGATTAGTGAGATTCATGCTATTTCCAAGAACCCTCCTTTTACTACCATTTTGGAGGATAGGGTGGTCATTCAAACTGCATTTTTGCCCAAAGTATCTTCTCGCTTCCATAGAACGCAGGAAATATTTTTCCCAACTTTTTGTAATAATCCTAAATTTCCAAAGGAGGAGGAGTTCCATTCTTTGGATGTTAGGTGTTGTTTACTACAGTATCTTGAGTCTAAGTCTTCAGCCTTGTTTGTCCTCTTCTCTGGTCCAAACAAGGGTATAAAGGCTACCAAAAGCTCCTTTCTCTCTGGCCTATTTAGAGTCCAGTCTCTCTCCTCCGGTGATGGTGAAAGCGCATTCTACACGCTCTATTTCTACCTCTTGGGCTGAGAGATCTTCTGCCACCATTGAACGAATTTGTAGGGCTGCCACCTGGTCTTCTCCTTCTACTTTCTTCCGCCACTATAGTTTGGATCTTCTTTCCTCTGCTGATCTTTCCTTTGGTAGAAAGGTTCTTCAAGCGGTGGTCCCTCCCTAAGGAAGTTTTTTCTCTGTAATTCTCTCTGTGGTGCTGTCGTGGGGGAGGGGAAAAATTATGATTACACTTACCGGTAATCGAATTTTCCAGACCCCATGACAGCACCCTTCCTTATTCCCTCCCGGTTTTTCCTTTTTTAGTTCTTGTAGTCGCACCTGGGTGTATAAAAAAAAAAAAGTGTGTATCTTTCATATGTTGTGAACTTGATTAACTGGAGTTGGAGTCCCTCTCTTGCTCTGTAAACCACTGAGGTGGGAGAGCGCCTCCACCTTTTTATTCTGTAGGTTTCCTGTCCCTGGGGGTGGATCCTCTCTGTGGTGCTGTCGTGGGGTCTGGAAAATCCGATTACCGATAAGTGTAATCATCATTTTTCCAGGATTTTTAAACTGATGACCTATCCACTGGATAACTCATCAGTATCTGGTAGGGTTCCGACACACAGAACCCCTGCCGATCAGCTACTTTGAGAACCTTCCAACAGCTTACCAAGCACAAAGCTGTACACTGTATAGTGGCTGTGCTTGGTATCAGCCACATTCACTTGAACTGATGCAGCTCCACCATGTTTCACTGTGGGGATGGTGTGTTCAGGGTGATCAGTGTTAGTTTTCCACCATACATTGCCTTTTGCATTTAGGCCAAAAAGTTCAACTTTGATCTCATCTGACCAGAGCACCTTCTTCCGCTTGTTTGCTTTGTCCCCCACATGGTATGTGGCAAAGTGCAAACAGGACTTCTTATGGCTTGCTTTCAAAAATGGCCTCCCCACTCTTCCATAAAGGGCCAGATTTGAGGCGTACGCGATTAATAGTTGTCTTGTGGACAGATTCTCCCACCTGACCTGTGGATCTCTGCAACTGCTCCAGAGTGACCATGGGTCTCTTGGATGCTTCTCTAATTAGTGTGCTGTCATCCTAAGTGGACGGCCATGTCTTGGGAGGTTGCAGTTGTGCCATAGTCCTTCCGTTTTGCATGATAGATTGAACTTTGCCCCATGAGATGTTCCGAGTTTGGGATATTTTTTATAACCTAACCCTGATTTACATTTCTCTACAACTGCTCTGAGGCCTTCACAGAACAGCTGTAGTTAGACTGAGAATAAATTACACACTAGTGGACTCTATTTACTAATTAGGTAACTTCTGAAGGCAATTGGTCACACTTGATTTTATTTAGGTGTATTGGAGTACAGGGGGCTGAATACAAATGCACACCACATTTTCCAGATTCTTATTTATTAGAAATTTTGAAAACCATGTATCATTTTCTTTTCACTTCATACATACTTGTACTTGGTATTTTACTGTACGTTTTCCTTTTCAATAACTTAGCAAAGATTTAGAACATTTTGTTTTCACTTGTCATTGTGATGGGACTGCAGAATGATGGGAAAAATTTGAACTCTTTAATGCGGAAAGTCTTTAATTTTAGCACAAGGACGCAAACTAAAACATGAAAAAAGTGACAGGGTCTGAAGGCTTTTCACTGCACTGTAAGTGGTAAGGCTTGTAGTTGAAGGGGGCATATCTTTTGTGCACTGTTGTATGCCAAAAAATAACCAAAATTTTGGCACATTTTTGCAGTAAAACTAAGTCAGACAGTTAATAGTTGTTAGATTTATCATCTAGCGTCAATCACAGTTTAAAGGGAGTCTGTCACCTCATTTTCACCTATATAACTAACAGCAGTGCCCCACAGAAGATTACAGACACATCCCAGACATACCTGTGTGCACTTTATATTACATGTCCAGAAAAAGCACTTTTATTCTGCAAGAAAACAGCTCCCAAGTGCCCAGTTGAAAGTGAAACTAAAAACAGCTTTCTCTCCCGACTTGATTTCTAACAGCTATATCTTCTGATATACTGGATATAATGCTTGGAATGCCAGCTTTCAAAGAAGGTCAGAACCATTTTTCTATCTGCTACCAATCCCAACATATGAGCAGCTAAAACAGCCCTCCTCTCTTCAGTCTGGTTTGCAGCAGCAGAGCAGGGCACTTGGGAGCTGTTTTCCTGCAGAATAAAAGTGCTTTTCCTGGACATGTAATACAGACACAAAGTGCACACAGGTATGTCTGGGATGTGTCTGCAATCTTCTGTGGGGCAGTGCTCTTAGTTATATAGGTGAAAATGAGGTGACCAACTCCCTTTTAAGAATGTCTAAAGGGCTCTTCACACTGCCTGGTTCTTGGACAGATTATCTGCCTGTGTAAAGGTGCCATCGATAACCTGATGAACGAGCTAAATGATCGTCCATCAGGTAATAGGATTGTTTGTGTGGAGACCTAAATCGTTTGCCAGCAGCAGATTGGGCTGTCTACACAGCACTCTGCTGCTGACAGTGATTCTGTAGAATTGCTCCTCCCCATTCTGTGGAGGAGAATGTTGCATGGAAATGCAGCTTTCTCCTACACTGATGAGCAAGCGATGGTTAGTAAGGAACACTTCCTTACTGGCAATCGTTTGCTGCATTGGGCCATGTAAAGAGGCTTTAAAGGGGTTATCTAAGAATTGATGATTGGGTGTTGGACCTCTACCAATCTGATACTGATAACCTATCCGAAGGATTGCATTTGTACAGTATAAGTAAATATTCTCCAATGAGTTTTGTGTAACACTGCCTCAGGGTTTCTTTAGAGGACTTATTTTTAACCGCTTCATTACCAGAGTGATAACCCCCCTTTCTTAGGCTACTTTCACATCTGCGTTTTTCTGGTTCCAGCAGGGGATCAACAAAAATGCATCCAGTCAATAATACAAATGTCTGCATCCGTTCAGAACGGATCCGGTTGTATTCTCTATAATGAGCAAGACTAAATAGCACCAAAATCATTGTAACTCAATGGGCGCTGGATTCATCTTTTTCCGCTTCCGAAAAACGGATCTGACATGAAACACAATGTAAGTCAATGGTGCCGGATCAGTCTTGATTAGTATTAGGGCTGCAGCTATAGATTATTTTAGTAATCAAGTATTCTAACGATTAATCCAACAATTAATCCAGTACCAGTCCAGTAAACTCGTTAAAAGGTTTTCTATAAAAACTCATCAGTTCCCCCTTCTTTGTGCCATTAGTTCCCCTCCCTTGTGCCATCAGCTCCCACATGCCATCAGTTGCTCTCCCACATGCCATCAGTTGCTCCCCCCCCCATGTGCCATCAGCTCCCACATGCCTTCAGTTGCAGCACCAGTGAACTAAAATACTTAACTTTCCTGTAGGGGCGCTGCCGACACTTCAGAGATCTTCCTCTTCATGCATTGCACTGGGATCTGACACAGCATGCATTATGTCCTGATGATGTGTGTATGTCAGGATCCAGTGCGGTGACCGCAGAGCATGAGTAATAGCAAGCACTGCACTCGCACTCTGTGGTCGCATGGCACAAGTGAATCCTCAATGCAAAGTCGGGTTAGTTAATTAATTTGAATAATCGTTTCAGCCTTTATCAGTTTCCCATGACGCACACAAAAACATTGCTTGCAGCGGTTTTGTGTCCGGCATGGGAACACAACAAAACAGAGTGCATTCTGGTGCACTCCGTTCTTGTTTGTTCAGTTTTGTTCCCATTAACAATGAATGGGGTCAAAGCTGAAGCATTTTCTGAAAATGCAGATGTGAAAGTGGCCTTTCCGGGCCGATTTTTTTTCAGTTTCGTCAATGAGCCTATCTCACTGCAAATAACTTGTTTCTGAGCCAACCTACATGTATTTGATATTATTTTTCACGGGACACCTTAATCCTTTCTTTTGTGCCCTTAGATGACAGATATAATATTTTAAAAAGATTTTCATAATTTTCAGTTTTAAGACAAAACATTTCTAAATTTTTACATTTTTTAAAAAGCAAAAAGAAAGTGTGTTTGTGTATTTTACACACAGTCCACTATACTGTTACTAAATCTAATAAATGTGTTCTTTATTTAATTTTTTTAGGAATGAAAAATGCTTTACTTGCTGGATTAAACAAAACCTTAAATGCCATAAAAATGTAATATTTGCAGTAAATGTCTTATTGACTTATTGAAACCACCTGACTGCTGTGTTTTTTGTCAAAAAAGTACAAAAACCACAGGAAAAAATAATGATCCAAAAATATAGCATTTTCCTAAAATTGGAAGGTCTGAAACCACCCTTATGGAAGCTTCAGCCACCATCATGGCACTGAATGCCTTTCCAAAGCTTTTTGGTAAGGGAATGCAAATGTTCATGACTCTTCTATGTAGTTGGAATTAAATATAAGGACCATGGATGTTGGTTTTGAGAAATGGGAACTATTTGAAAGCTTCTGCAGAAAATGGAACTCTTGCATATCCTTAGAAACAAATCTTTTCCTTATTGTTAAATTATTTTTGATTAGAATAGTTGTCTCGCTTAGACAGCAACTTTGCATATGATCTATACATTTCATTTGGACATCACAGATGAGAGGGGACCCCTCTGTGACCCTGTGCCTGCTGCTGATCTATCCTTGGTGAGCACTGATGCCGCTCCACTCGCCCTCCTGCTCCTTCTCCGGGAGCTTGGACCTGCCAGCCTTCCACAGCTTCCTTTTCGTTGGCCTGTCTGCCTGAATCTTCCATGGCATTCTCCCAGCAGGCCGGGCCTGCTCTATCCTCTGCATGTAGGGCATGGGCACGCCCTCTGGCTCTTAACAGACCAGCACCTGTGCACCCTTATTCACTGCAGTTAAGACTGCAGTACTTTGAGTACTTTAGACACCTTCCCCTATGTCAGGACGATTGAGTAATAGTTGTCTAGCTTGCTAGTTTCTGTAAAAATGTGTAGTATTTGCATCTTGTAATAACCTCTGCCCATTAACTGGGGTTCCTGACACTCTTCTACCTGACCTGTGCCAGACCTCTGTATTGGCCCTTTGCTGTTTGACCTTGGCACTGGTGTTTATGACCCTTTTGGGTCATCTGTCAATCACCCAGAGACTACTTGAAGAGGTAGCGGTCTGTTGGCCCCCATGCAGCAAAGTCCTGTTCCCTGTACAGGAGTTAAAAGGGGGAATACCAAGGGGCTGCCAGGATAATTGGCTTGAAAGAGTTATCCCATAGTAAAATCTGATGGTTGACACTGAGGCTCCAAACCCACTGTAAAAATGTTTTCTCCGGCTATGGAACCTTTTGGTCCACCAAAATTGGGTCTGTCTGAGGTGTATAAGGAGCTGACAACAAAGCGTAGTCACCAGGAGCAACTCCTGCAGTATCCGCGTAATATCTCTACACATCTGGATGCGTTATCTACTTCCTTTCTGGCACCGACTACCTTCGGCTGCAGTGTCTGTATAGTCTCCTCCAGCAGTCACAGCTTCTGGCAACTCTCTGCGACTGCTGCTACCTCCGTGATATGAGGGGAAACTTGAGCTATGTCTATGCTTCCTGAATCAATGCACCATCCACTTAGAGCTACCGGATCACCAGTTCCTACTGATCAGGTCAAATTAGACTTCCTGGTCACTCTCCTGTCTGACCAGAAACCTACAGAATTGCTTAGCTGCTGTTCGCAAGCTCTGAGGAACTTCTGCTCAACCGCCAACTCCCATGCCATCCCCATTACTGTGACTAGTCAAGATCGCGCGCTCAGACGAGACCCAGCAGTAGCTCTGTCTGATTCCTACACGTATATACTGTATGTCATGTGATACATAGCGTCACTGTATGTAATGTTGTTGTATAATACTGTTGAGAGAGCCCTGACAAAATCTTTGTCTTCTTCCTGAGTGGGCCCCTTCTGAGTTCAGGCCCCAAAGCAGACGCTTCCCCTATAGCTATGGCCCTGGACGTGTCGTCCCGGAATTCCAGAAGTGCATGTAAGTCTCTTGTGGCATTAGAGGCAGAGCTTGTAAAGAGCTCATTTGCTTACCTTTCTTCTCATTATATTAAAACATGGATAGGAGCCTCAAGTGGATATCGTCCTATATATAGTGGATATATATGTATAGGAGGATGGGTCTCTGACTGTAGACTACTGTGGATTAAATAAAATTACAGTATAAAATAAAACATACTTTGCCATTGATTTGTGAACTTTTTTTTTTTTTTTTCCAGGACGTCTCTCCATGACAGCACCAATGGAGGATGTCCTATTCATCTCTGTAGGGACAAGAAGCCAGAGATTAAAAGGCCCCTCCCCATACTCCAGTGTTCTTCCTGTCCCTACAGGGATGAAGGAAGCAGAGGTCCCTGCTTGGGATGAAGATTGGGCCTGTGGGTCCTTGATGGTTAAGGGACCGGAGTGTGTTGGGCGGTTTTACTTCTCATCACACTCCTCAAGATTGTCCTGGCTTGGGAGGTCCCCTAGCAACCCCAGCCCCCCCCCCCCCCACCCCAATACCTTACTGAAGAGCTGAGCGGAAGATCCAGGGTCATACCACAGGTATTGGGGGATAGCCGACGCTGCTTCTCCTCCTGGAGCTCTCGGCCCAGGCTGTGGCTCCAGAGATCCCCTCTAGTCAGCGGTGTGCGCGCCACTCTCCCACGTGACCACAGACGGAAACGCGGAGGTCACGGGAAGTCAGGTGACCGGAAGTTGGAAGGCGGTCCAGGATCCAAGATGGCTGCGCGCATGGATAGGAACGCCGACGATGGGGACATCGCGTCACTGAGAGGTCGGGGGGGGGGGTAGATTCTTCCCTTTGGGAATAGAGTCCCCTCCCCCCCAGGAAAGTAAAGGGGAGGGGAGCTGCCCGGCATCAGGGGGTGGACCCAGGTGAGTATTTAAGGAGGCACATAATGCTGTCCAGTATCCATCATTGACAGGACCAGGCAGAGAAGAAACACTCCATTCACCATAGCTTTCGAGGACCTTCAATGATGTCATGACCATGTGATCAGTCACATGGTTTAGGAGGAGACAGACTAGTTGTGTGATCCTAACCATGCGACTGATCACATGGTCATGACATCATTGAAGGTCCTTGAAAGCTATGGTGAATGGAGTGTTTCTTCTCTGCCTGGTCCTGTCAATCAACAGAGCCTCTAGGAGCAGAGGTAACGCCCCTTGCACCTAGAAGCCTTATTAGCATAAAATAAAAGTTCATTTTATATAAAAATGGGGGCACCATCTCTAATGTCAGCCTGATTCATACCGAAAACACTGGTGACAGAAACCCTTTAATGAACATTCACCATATGTCCACTTTATGTTGACATAATTTTGGAAATGTAATTTTATTTTTTGAGGACGTTAGAAGACTTCGAATTTTAGATGTAATTTTTAAGATTTTCATGAAAATTTCCAATAGTTAATTTTAAAGGACCTTTGCAGTTCTAAAGTGACTTTGAGGGGCTTCAATAATAGAAACCTCCCATAAATGAACATATTTTAGAAACTACAGCCCCCAATGTAATCCAAACTGATTTGTACAAAGTTTGTTAACCCTTTAGATTTCCCACAAGAATTAAAACAGAAGGAAGGTGAAATTTAAAAATATATTTTTTTTTGCAGATTTTCAATTTTTAATTAATTTTTTTCCTATAAGATAGCAAGGGGAAACCTCAAATCAAACCTGAATATTTATTTTCCTGATTTTGAAGTTTGCAGAAACACCCCATATGTGGTTGTAAACTGCTCTGTGACCGGCAGTAATGAGAGGGAGATAGTACAAGCATTTGTGATGGCTTTGACAGCTTGTCAGAGTGATTAAAAGCCTGGAGGCCAGGAAAAAAGGTCTCAGGTTAAAGCTCCATGTTCTTGGCTGTCAGGAGGCAGCTGAGTCATGGAGCTTCTATGTAAAGGTGCTGCACACGGGGCAAATCTCAAGGACGTTTTAAAACGTGCATTCAGAGATAGAGATCCACTACCAGGACGTTTATAGTCAATGGGCAGACTGGAAGTGGTTAAAGCAATAGGGAGACTAAGACCCACATTGAGACAGTCTCTATCCCAGCGTGGGACCTAAATTTAGTATTGAATGCTCTATGCAGTCCCCCCTTTGAGCCAATTGATCAGATCTCGGATGAATTCCTATCTCCTAAAAGCCTCTTTCCTGGCCGCCATAACCACTGCCTGCAGGATAGGAGAAATACAAGCCCTCTCCATTGTCGAACATATATGAAAGTGCTAGATGATCGGATAATACTAAAATTGGATCCCTCTTTTCTGCCAAAGCTGGTTTCCACTTTTCATAGAAATCAAGAAATACTCCCTTCTTTTTGTGCCTCTCCCAAAAAAGTTCAGGAGGAACGGTTCCACTGTCTCGATGTCAGAACTATCCTGAGTTACCTACAAAGAACAAAATCTTGGAGACGGTCATCGATTCTTTGTCCAGTTTGGAGGAAAGAACAAAGGTTGTAAAGCTTCAAAACAAACCTTAGCAAGGTGGATTAAAGAGACTATAAAAGAAGCTTACAAAATACAGGACTTACCTTGCCCCCTGTCGCTAAAAGCACATTCCACCAGAGCAATGGCTTTGTCATGGGCAGAGAGAGCAGAAGCCTCTATAGAGCAGATCTGTAGAGCTGCGACATGGTAAAGCTACCATACTTTTGCAAAGCACTATAAACTTGATGTTTTAGCCAGTCAAGATCTGGCTTTTGGATGGAAAGTCCTTCAGGCTGTGGTCCCCCCCCCTAAATGACTAATCTGGTAGATCTCCATTGGTGCTGTCATGGAGGGACGTCCTGGAAACATGGATTTAGTCTTACCAGTAAATGGTTTTCCAGGAGTCCTGACATGACAGCACCTGGAATTCCCCCCCCCCCCCCCCCAATTTTCTGTTATGTTGTTATTGTTCCAATGTGATGTAAACATTGTGGCAGTAATAAATATGTTGCATTAATCCGATGTAGTGATTTTTAAGACCCTGGGGGATGGGGAGGGGCCTTTTAATCTCTCTCTTCCTGTCCCTACAGAGATGAATAGGAAATCCTCCATTGGTGCTGTCATGTCAGGACTCCTGGAAAACCATTTACCGGTAAGACTAAATCCATGTTTTTGATAGGCTTTGTAGTGACAGAATATTCACTGTACTGGATCTCCAAGGCTCCTATAATTTGATCCAGATATGAAAGGGTGATAAATAGAAGACAGCTTTAAAACACCCAACACGGCCAACATGAATATTTAATTATGCCATTTGGTTTCAGTAACGCTCCTGCGATATATCAAGAATTCGTGAACAATACTTTGTGATCTGCTTTATTTCTGTGTGGTAGTCTATTTGGATGACATCCTCATTTTCTGACCCTACCTGACCTCGCCAGAGACATATTTGCATTGTCTTCCAGATCTTGAGAGAGAACAGACTCTGAGAAATTTGAAAAAAATGTCCCTGAAAGCACTTCACTACCCTTCCTGGGCTCTCATCTTGGTATCGAGATGGACCCTGAGAAATCAATGACTGTAATGGACTGGCCCTGTTTTTTCAGCATGCATGCTATTCATTAGTTCCTGAAATTTGCCTGCTATTACAAACCATTCACCCTGCACATTTCCAATCTGATTGTTCCCATCTCTGCCCTTAACCACAAAGGAGTGAATGCCAGGGAGTAGACACCAGAGGCGGAATCTGCCTTCCAGACTCTCATGCATGTCTTCTCTTCAGGTTTGATGCTTTACCACCCAGATGTCTCAAAGCAGGTTTTCCTTGAGGTGGATGTCTCCTCTGTGAGAGCTGGAGCTTTCCTTACACAGAAGAATTCCTCTAGTAAGATGGTCGCTTGTAGCTTTTTCTCAGTCTTTCTCCCCTTCACAGTGAAATTACTCCATCAGAGACAGAGAACCCCTTGCTGTTAAATTGGCTCTTGATGAATGGAGACACCTTTTTGGAGGGCGCTTGTCATCCAGTAGTCATCTACACTTCGAATGCAGTTGAATGCAGAATACTATGGAGCAGAAGGAGATGATCTGATTAGATTATTATATATTTTGGTGGGAAAAGATTAACTATAACTTGTATTTTATTTATATCCCAGCGCATTCTGTGCTTTGATGTCATTTACCAATAGGATAATCTCCTTGACTTTAAAGCCCAGAAAGAGTAGGAATTTAAATGAATAACTTATACTGAATTTTTACCCACTAAGCTATGTAACAATCTTCTCAGCCCAACCTGCTGCCTGCAGAATACACTGCATTTTTATGGTGACAGGTTGTCCTAAATCGTAGCCAGCCCTGATGCTCATTGCTTTTTGGCAGCTTCGTTTTGTCTTTCATTTCCGTCTGGCAGAAAACAATATCAAGTCTAATACCAATTTGCCTTCATTCGACCCTGCCCATCGGGTAGTTGAGCCCCAGCATATCATTGACCCTGTCTGCATTTTGTTTTTGTCTTCTTATGCTCAGAATAAGCCCCCCAAAAAAGACCTGTAGGTCATTCACTTCCCTTGCCAGTAACTGATACTCCATGCGTTGCTGTCAATTGCCATGGATATAACTGATTTGCCCTCTTTTTTTGGAAGCTCTGTAATATGAGTAGTGGCTGTCCAATTTTCTAAAATGCCACATTTTATACCTCTGTCTTCCCTATGCATGTCAACTGACCTACTTTTGAAACCTATTTTCTCTTTACATGATTTGCCCCTACTCATTGTGACTGACTTTGGTGTACAGTTCACCTCCAAGTTCTGGAGAGCTATCTGTAAATTTTTGGACATCAAATTGGACTTTTCTTCTGCTTACCATTCACAGACCAACATCAAATTGTAGTGGCAGTAATAAATATGTTGCATATATTCTGGTCCGATATGTTGCATATATTCTGGTCCGATATTTGCGACACTTTACCTCTGCATGTCATGAAGATTGTGCAGATTTTCTTCCCTGGGCATGGTTTTATTATAGTGAATATCCTAGTTTTCAATCGCTTAGAGATGAATCGAGGAGACAGCGGCCTGGTGACTTCCCTTTAACGAAGTCGAGATCCCTGTACAGAGGTTAAAGGGTAATGTCAGAAAAATGCCATTAGGAGCGTCAAATCTTTTGGTTGACATAATGGTTTCACATCCACAGCCAGACTGCAGAGTCGCTAAGCAAGGTTGGGGTGGTGAAAATCTAACCATTTCATGCCACTTTGTATGTAACAGAAGTGTAAACTGGTGGGTACTTTTTTTTTTTTTTTTTTTTTTTTTTACAGTGTACATTTCCAAGGAATAAGGTTTTGCATTCTGCAATTTTGACATATTTGTGGAGACGTTTATTTAATTGGGGAGAGCGGAATAAGTGTCTAGTAGTGGCTTATCTCCTATGGGGGGAAAAAAGGATCGCAGACACCTTTAATTGGCAAGAGAATCGAGAGACCCTCATGTAAACGTGAAAAAAAAATTGAATTGTTTTTTTTTTTGTAAGTTATGGGTGTGGGTGTTTTTTTTTTTTTTTTGTTTTTTTTTTACTACATTTGGTATCTCCATAATTGTACTGACCAGCAGAGTTAAAATTTCATTATTACTGCTCAATGAATCCCAGTAAAAATCAAAACCCTCAGAACAACTGGCGGAATATTCAAAACGTACGTACCTGAAAGTGGTGCCATTTAAAAAAAAAAAAAAAAAACTTGCCTACGTAAAACTTTCTATCCTATGGTTATGTCGATTGAAGAATAGAACAGTTATGCAATTTTAAAATGCAGAGATAAGAAAAAAAGAAAAGAAAATTTCTGAACTCTAAATATCAAACTACCTTGCATCCTTAAAGAGTTATGTACCTTTTGATTACTGATGATCCTTTGATCATCTTGGGTGTCGGACCCCCGCCAATCAGCTGTTTGAGAAGACAGCAGTGCTCTCAGTACTGCCGTGGCCTTACTTTTTTATATTTGTTCTTTAGTTTTGCATTGTTCAGGTTCTCTACTCCCTTTTTTAGTTTTGTTGCTATATATTTTCCACAGTGCAGTATCAAGTGGCTGCTATCTCCAGCAACTGAGTCAGCTATATAGCAATTACCTCACAGGATATGGATGTCAGTGGGCAGCTGCACACAACTAAGCCCCTCCCACAGAGGCAAAATGTAAACCTGTCAATTATGATGTGTCATGGAGTCTGACAGACATAAACCTGAGGTCGTTTTACATCTTAACCCCTTAGTGACTACCCATACGCCATTTTACAGAGGTCACTAAGAGGCCTTAGGGTGGGCAGCGGCCCAGTGTAAGTGCTGTGCGGGCCCAGCTCTAACAGCCCAGACTGGCAGGAGTGCCGATCCGGGCTGTTTAATACTTTACATGCCATGGGCAATGGTGCCTGCCACATGAAAAGTGCTGACAGAGGGAGCGGACTCCCTCTGTCTCCCATCAGCACCCTGCAAATGCGATCACGGGGTGCCGATGTGCGTGAAGGCCGGCTGGGGTCTCTGAAGGCCCCAAGCCTGCCTTGATTAGTTTCCAGTGGCGTCTCTGGCCAATGTCAGAGTAGCACTGACATTATAATGCAATGCACTATAGGGATATTGCATTTTAGAATCAATCAAAAAGCTGTCTGTTATAGTCCTCTTGTGGGACTAGTAAGTGGTAAAAAAAAAAAAAATTCAAGTAAAAAAATCCCATAAAAAATTACGCTTTTTTTTCATTGAAAATACGCTTTCAAATAAAAAAAATTGCAAAAAATCTCACCCATATATTTTGTATTGTCGTGTCTGTAGTGACACGGACTACATAAATATCACATAAATTATCCCCTATGGTGAACTTTTGCTAAAAAAAAAGAAGCTAATTTATTCTTAGTTGCCACTGAAACAACATAATAAAAATCGACCATTTACTACAATATTATACCAATGAAAAATACAAGTTGTCCCTCAAAAATCAAGCCCTCACACGAATTCTTGGGGAGCGGCAATGCAAAAAGTATTTCTTTTTTAAAAGGTTTTATTGCAAAAAAAAGTCATAAAACGTAAAAAAAAAAAATATGTATTTGGTATCACTTTAATCATTGTGACCCAGAGAATAAAGATATTATGTTATTTAGACCAAAAAATTAACGCCTTTAAATTTATAATGTAAAAATGGAGAATTGCTGTTTTTCCGATCTCCCTCCCAGAAAGAGTAAATAAAAGTTAATCAAAGTTATGTGTACCCCAAAATGTTGCCATTAAAAACTACAACTTGTCCCGCAAAAAACAAGCCCTCATAAAGCTATATAGATGGAAAAATAAGTTATAGTTCTTGGAACATGACAATGAAAAAAGGAAGAAAAACGCTTGGTCAGTAAGGCCCAAAACAGGCTGTTCACTAAGGGATTAACTTTTTCAAAGCCCCATCATCACTGGTGTCCTGCAGAGTACACTGTGTATAAGGCTTCTTTCACAGGAAGGTTTTGTTTTGCGGTCCGCAAATTGCGGATCTGCAAAAAAAAATGGATGACATCTTTGTGTTTTTCGTATTTTGCAGAACGGAACAGCTGGCCCCTAATAGAACAGTACTATTCTTGTCCGTAATACGGACAAGAATAGGACATGCTCTATTTTTTTTTGCGGGCTACGGAATGGACATACGGATGCGGACAGCACACGATTTTTTGTGGATCCATAGAAATGAATGGGTCTGCATCCTATCCGCAAAAAATGCGGATCGGAGCCTGCAAAAACAACGTTCGTGTGAAAGAAGCCTAATTCTTATACTGACTCTGAGGTGGCTCAGGACAGCACCACCTGTAGTTAAAGCAGCACAGGCTTCAGCTGAGGCCTAGTAGGGGACAGCAGGGGATCTCTTTAATGGCACCACTTAGGTAAACAAAACCTTGGGAGCATGTGTAGCCCCATGGCTTTGGCCAAAGGATTAATTTCTAGTTTTTGCTTGGAGTGACCCTTTTAAGGGGTTAAACTTTGAGATGTACAGAGGGTAGAGCCCCACAGAAGTCTGTGCATGTCTTTATTAATACTCTGAATCTTTCATATGTAGTGAGTGATAGGCCTCATGTACATGTATAAGAAACGTTACAGGTGGTTTTTAAAGTTCAGTAAAGAAGTTGTGCAAGTGTGGATGTGTTCACAAGCCAAGAATCATCCTCCCACCAGGAATGCATATTGAACTGAGTGTATTTGTTTCCATGGGCCTGGTCAGTGCAGGCCTTTAAGTCGAGTAACTTAGCTATGCAACTTCAGCTTAGGAAAGAAAATAGAACAGATGTTGGCAATTAATTCTGTAATATGATAAGTATGCATAAACATTACAGCGACATGAAAATGGGCCGTCACTGAACTGTGTCCTGAAAGCCTCCTCACAACACCAACCCATCTTATTTATATTTTATTTATGTAATGATTTCTGTGAAAATTGGATTCCTAAACACATTCTTTTATTTTTTTTAGATTCTCTTTTGCAGAAGATTGAAGAATACAGCCTTGTAACTCCGATCAGTACAGATGCAGAGGGGAATTTTCTATCACATGCAGTCTCAAAAAGACAAAAGGCTCGGTTTCAAAGAGATCTTGTCGAGGCCAATAAGGAATCTGCTGGGCATAACATTTATTATAATGTTACCATTTTTGGCACAGAATTTCATCTAAGATTAAAAGTGAACTCAAAACTTATTGCACCTGGAGCAACGGTGGAATGGGAGGAAGATTCCAATGTGACTGAAATAGAACCACTTCACAGAAATTGCTTGTATATCGGCGATATAACTGATCTACCAAATGCATCAGTTGCTATAAGCAACTGCGATGGACTGGTAAGCTCTCTTACATGTACATCAATATTGAAGTCACATTGCATGGCTTTTTTTTTTTTTTTTGGAATTTTTGTAAAACAGGGTTTTCCAGGTTTTTTTTTCCCCCACAAGGGCTAGAATGAGCTTAAAAAAATAATTATTTCCCTCCACACCGCTGCTGCTCATCTGGTCCTGCATCTACACTGCAAATGGCCAGTGTGACCCACCTCAGGCAGTTTATTTAATCATTTACTTATTTTACCCATTCAAAAGCTAAGTTGAAACCAATAACTTTCTATATCTGAAAGATGCATTACATTGCTGTAGGTGTCAGTAGTGGTGCAAGCACAGCCGCCGCTGCAGGATTGCAGGCTCGTCACAACCCCTGGCTACGAGCAGTGTATAATGAGATGAAAAAATAAACCAAGCCAGCATAAGGAGGAAATATTCATAATAACAATACATATTGTAAGTGCCTTGTATTAGCTTTCTCTACATGATAAATGCTATTTTCTGAAGTGAGACAACCCCTTTAAGTACCCAAAGGTGACCAGCCACTGGCTCGTGTGAATTAGGGTTCAAACACTTGCCTTTTAAGTGCTGAGAGAAGGGTGCACATGTGCCCTATTGGCAAATGGGAAAGGCCTTGCCTTCAAGGAACAGGCTGCAGCCTGTTAGGGAGAACAAACAGGTGACTCCAGTAGCTGACCTCTGCACAACGGAGCAGATGAAGGCCAGTGGGTCCTGGCTGCTGGAGTGTGAAAGTGAGTGGAGCGGCCCCTAGGAGAGGTGGGCATGGGCCGCTGCTATAACAGGCTCTCTCTGTCTCTATCTTTGTCTCTCTCTCTCTTTAATTTATCTACGTATATATGGTTAGCTGGCAGGATTAAGGTACTAGACTGTTTATGTGCTTATGAGTTATTACTTAGCCTTTCACTCCCAAGTCTGTGACCATCCACCCTGTGACTACCTTCACTATATGGATAAAAGTATTGAGGCACAGATTATACATACAGGAGCTTTTATGAAACCCCATTCTAAATCCATAGGTTTTTCTGATGAGTTGGTTCCCCACTTTGCAGCTAAAACAGCTTTTACTCTTCTGGTTGACTTCCTACAAGATTTTTAGTGTGTCTCTGGTCATTTTTGCCTATTCGTCCAAAAGAGCATTTGTGCGGTCAGACACTGAAGTTGGATGAGACTACCTGGCTTGTAAATCTCAGTTCTAATTAATCTCAAAAGTATTCAATAGGGGTTGAGGTCAGGGCCCTGTGAAAGCCGATCAGTTTTTTTCGCTCCAAACTCGCCCTCATGCCTTTATAGACTTTGCTTTGTGCACTGGGCACAGTCATGTTGTAGCAGAAAATTACCTTCCCCAAACTATTCCCTTAAAATTGGAAGCCTACAAATTGTCCACAATGTCTCGGTATGCTGACACATTAAGATATTTCTCTACAGAAACTAGTGGACCTAGGTTGACCTCTTCATAACAGCCCTGTAGCATTATTCCTCCTCCACCAAACTTTACAGTTCACAAAATGCAGGCAAGTAACAACACTGATCACATTTCCACTGCTTAACACCACTCTGTCTAACACTTGGCATTGAGCTTGGTGGTGTAAGGCTTGTATGCAGCTGCTCAGCCATGGAAACCCATACCATGAGGCTCCCAGTGCACAGTTTGTGTGCTAATGTTAGTATCAAAGTGGGGTGTTGAACTCTGCAGTTACTGAGCAGAGTGTTAGTGATCTGAGATGCAGTATGCTGTCATGGCCACTGCAAAGTGGATGGAGCCTTTTGCTTTGTCCTTTGTTATTTTTCCAGTGCCAGTGGCTGCTGCTGCATGCAGCTTACATTTGGGGGTATTGAACCCCCACCAATCTTATATTGATTCACTTTTCGTATCATAGTCCCTTAATATCTAAAAGGTGGAAAACCTCTATAATATGCCTTGTGGGACTTGACAGATTTCCGTTAAACGGGTTGTCTCACTTCAGCAAATGACATCGATCATGTAGACAACATTAATACAAGTCACTAATGTATTGTGATTGTCAATATTGCCTCATTTGCTGGCTTGAATAATTTTTTTCATTGCATTATACACTGCTAATTTCCAGAAGTCATGGCCACTGCTGCACTGCAGATACGTAGTGGCTGGGACAGGAGTTGTCAATAGAAAGGCATCTTACCAGAGAGGCTAGTGCATTTTCCTATACTGTGCAAGCACATCCACCATTGTTGGATTGCAGGGTGGTCATAATCCCTGGATACGACCAATGTATAATCTGATGGAAAAATGAATCCAGCCAGCAAAGGAAGCAATATGGATAATCACAATACATTAGTAAGTGCCTTGTATTAACTTTCTCTACATGATAAATACCATTTGCTGAAGTGGGGAAACCCCATTAAGTGGAAACTTAGAATCTTAAGGCAAAATGTTTGGTGTTACTATTTGTGTACCTCTAATGCCAAAGTTGCTTACGTTTCAATAGTATGAATTTAAAATTGATATTACTCTGAGTACATCAAGACATTGCCTTCCGGATGGTTGTTGTCATTACACAGGGCAGTTATGCTGCTGTTTTTGATGCTTTTTTTTGGTGCACATTCAGGAACAGATGCTGAAAAGAATTTGAAGTTTTTTGTTTTTATTTTAAATTTATAACTTCTAACAAACAAATGTATATGGTATACGTCCCTATTACTTAGCCAACTTAATAACCACTTTGTCTGATTGGAACGCTAAAAGAAAATGACAAATCTTTTATTAAATAACTACTTTAAAAGAGGTCTAAGTCATTACATATTCAGACATAAGCTCTAGACTGCTTTGTAAGGGCTATCAATACTAGGATAGTAGAGGCTAAATAAATATTCGCCTCCACTAAATAATCCCATATGATGAATTATGTGGGTATTTCCTAGCCATTAATAGCAGCTAGTCTTGCGGCATCGAGTTGCAGTAATTGCATCTTTCAACTCTATACCACACTGAAAGAAACAGAGTTCCCCTTTACAGTTGTAGGAGAACGGAATGTCTGACTGGTAAGGTAGCCAGTAAGACTAAAGGAGTGCGCTCTTATGTGGATTCATATAGGGCATGTATTATCAGCCCAGATGTATAGGTGCTTCAGGTCAGGCACCTCACTCCTCGATGTGTAACTGGTAAGGTAGCCAGTAAAACTAATGGAGTGCACTCTTGCACTAATACATATAGGGCATGTCTTGTCAGCCCAGGTATACAGGTGCTTCAGGTCAGGCACCTCACTCCTCAATTTTTTACACTACTACCCCCACTCTATATTGTCCCCGTTCAACGTGTTTCCATACAGCAACCCATGCTGCATGCTACAGAGGCCAGGAGTGGAGAAAGGTCTCCTAGTGCTGTCTGGGAGATGAAGGTCTTCAATGATTCCTGCAGAGGGTGATGGCGTTCACTTACCTCTGCCCCCCTGCCCGCCCGCGGTCTAGTACTAACACTGGGCAGGGGGAGGTGGGAGGACTCGTCCTGGTAAATCTGGGGCCTGCTCCCGACGCGATCTCCCTCCCTCTCCCTCCGGTGGATGAGGCTGGGCTTCGCGTCCGGCGCCATGCGCGCAGGAGTTTGATGTCACTTCCGGTGCGACCGGAAGTACTCGGGAGGCGGTACAAGCGTCTGGAACAGGTAAAAAGGCGGGGAGCCACGCTCCACCATCTGATCTGAGGTCTGATGCTTCCTTACCCAGGATGTCTACACCGGAGCAGTGTTCTCCCAGAGAACAGGACGCACCTGTACTGCCTTCAGTAAGTCCCCTTCCATACTCCCTGTTGGTGACTGTCTTGGGGCACTTGTATTTCTCTGGTCAGTAGGATTTATTCCTATCTCTCCAGTCCTTTTTGCACCAGGGTGACATATTGCCTGAGGGGCTTATTCCCTAAAGTTTTTATACACCTCTAATTACTCTCCTCTGTCGCCTCTTAGGTCAAGGAGGCACAGAAGAAGACTAAAAAGCTTTTGAGATGTCTTTCCTGCAGTAAAAAGCTGGCTGAATCTTATTCTAAAAAGCTCTGCAAGGATTGTATTCAAGAGGTGATCCGGGATGAACAACCTTCTTTAATGGAGGGTCTCCGTTCCATGGTGCAAGAAGAGATTAGATCCTCTTTATCTCACATCTCTATGCCTCCCCCCCAGCCCCCTCCTCCAAAACGTCACCTTTCTGACTCTGGTGCAGAAGGTTGTAAAAGATTTCTCTTCTCTAATGAAGATATGCAGGACCTCTTAAAGGCGGTCCGTGTCACCATGGGGGTTGAGGAGGTTCAGGAACCACATTCTGTTCAAGAAGAACTTTTTGGGGGTTTAAGGGCAAAGCGTGCCCATGTTTTTCCAGTCAATGAGAACATCAAGGATATGATTATGGAGGAATGGTCAGACCCTGAGAAGCGTCTGGGTATTTCTTGGGATTTCAAGAATAGATTGCTATTCGACCCATCTGACTCTAAATTATTTGACGATGTTCCAAAAATCTATGTACAGGTCGCAAAGGTTATTAAAAAAACCTCTTTGCCCTTCGAGGACGCATCTCAGCTTTGTGACCCAATGGAACGGAAGGCGGATGCTTTACGGCGCAAATCCTGGGAGTCCGCTATGTTTAATGTGAAAACTAATATTGCCGCCACCTCTGTGGCTCGTGCCATGACTCTCTGGATTGGTGAACTAGAGCAACATATCACCAATAAAACTCCTAGAGAGGAGATACTGGGTTCCCTTCCCCTCCTAAAATCGGCAACAGCTTTTTTGCCTCGGCGGAGTCTATCCGTTTTTCTGCCAGAGATGCTGGCCTCTCAAATGCCGCACGTCGGGCCATATGGATGAAATCTTGGTCCGGGGACAAAGCTTCTAAGATGAAGCTTTGTTCTATTCCCTTTTCTGGCGAATATGTGTTTGGTCCGGTACTTGACAAGATCCTCGAAAAAGCTGCCGACAAGAAAAAGGGCTTCCCTGAGGATCGTCCTTACAGACGAAAATTTTCCTTTCGCTCCTCCGGCTCTCAGGACAAGCCATATAGAGGGAAGGGATAATCAGGGCAGTGGAGTTACCCCAAGGGGGATAAAGGTAGAGGCTTCCTTCTTAACCCCCAGAGTAAACAGTCAGATAAGCAATGACGCCAGGGTGGGAGGAAGACTGGGGAACTTCTGTTCGGCCTGGGAGGATATAACAACAAATCCCTGGGCATTAAACCTAATAAGAACAGGTTACAAAATAGAGTTCCTTTCAATTCCTCTTCCTCCGAACAAATATCTAATCTTGGATCCAGGGTCGCATTCATATCATTCAAGGATTTGGAATGGTGTCCAGGATCTTCTGAACTTAAATGTCATTATGAGAGTTCCATCTCCCGAACAAAAAAGAGGTTATTATTCCTCTCTCTTCCTGGTACAGAAAAAAGAGGGATCCTTCCGTACCATTATAAACCTCAAGTTTCTGAACAAATACATTCTTTACAGGAAGTTCAAGATGGAGTCCATTACATCAGCGATTCCTCTGATAACAAAGAATGCGTTCATGTGTACCGTGGACCTGAAGGACGCGTATTATCACGTCCCCATCCATTTAAAATCCTAAAAATATCTTCGATTTGCTCTCCGGGATGCTCAAGGTTCAGTATACCACTTTCAGTTCATGGCCCTCCCTTTCGGCATATCCTCCGCCCCGCGGATCTTCACCAAGCTTGTAATAGAAATGGTGGCGTTTCTCAGGCAGAAGAACTTATGTCTTGTTCCCTACCTGGACGATTTTTTGCTGATGGCACACTCCAAAGTGCAACTTCTGGAGGACCAGAGAATCCTGCTTTCTACGCTTCAGTCTCTAGGATGGATTGTGAATCCTCAGAAATCATCTCTTCTGCCGTCCCAGAGGGTGACTTTTCTGGGGGTCCTGCTTGACTCCCTGTTACAGATTCCTTGTCTTCCGGGGGAAAAAATACTATCCCTCAAACACAAGGTCAAATCCTTTCAGTCGAAGAAAATTTCCTCGATTCGGGACGCCATGAGCCTCCTGGGCCTCCTCTCCTCCTGCATTCCCTCAATGCGGTGGGCACAGGTACGCTACCAAACAATCCAGTCTTGGATTCTTTCTGTCTGGAATCGGAAAAAGTCTACTCTAGACTGTCAAGTCCCCATTCCAAACTCTGTGAAGAAATCCCTGATGTGATGGACACAGACGAAACAAGTCTCCCCAGATCCAGATTGTCACCGACGCAAGCCTGCGAGGTTGGGGCGCGAAAGTTGGCGAGTATTACTACCAGGGCATATGGCCCCCGTCTGTGGCCAGTCAATCATCAAACTTCAGCTCCAAGCTGTCTGGGAGACCTTGAAAGCTGCCGGAAATCATCTTCGAGGGTTTCATCTCAGGATTCTATCCGACAACTCTACTGTGGTGGCATACTTATCCCATCAAGGGGGCACAAGATCTCCGAGGCTCCAGGCGCTTTCAAACAGGATCTTCTGTTGGGCAGAAGAACAGGTGGAATCGATTTCGGCAGTTCACTTAAAGGGGTCTTTAAACGCCAAAGCAGATTTTTTAAGCAGAAAAAATCTAGACCAGTCAGAATGGTCCCTGAACCCCGAAGTGTTTGCGATGATCTCCAGTCGATGGGGAACACCAGAAATAGATCTTTTTGCGACAAAGAAGAACAGTCAAACAATGAGATTCTGTTCTTTAAACCCCCGGGACAATCCTTGGGCAGTAGACGCGCTGTCTCTGTTCTGGAACTGGGATCTTTGCTACGCTTTTCCTCCTCTTCCCCTTATACCAAGGATAATCCAAAAGATCCAACAAGACGACACGTCAGTCATCCTTGTGACACCATTCTGGCCAAAAAAGAGCTGGTTCCCGGCTCTAAAGAGACTGTTGATCTCCGATCCTTGGATTCTACCTCTGAGGAGAGACCTTCTTCTTCAAGGTCCCATGGTACATCCCAACCCCGAATTTCTGAGATTAACAGCCTGGATCCTGAAATCAAAATCCTAAAATCTCAGGGTCTATCAGAGAAAGTGATCTCCACTCTTCAGTCCAGTAGGAAAGGAAGAATGTTACAAGAGCTATTTACCTGAAAATTTGGAAGAGATTCTGTTCCTGGTCCGGTGACCCGGTACCGAATCAGGCCCGTCCGAACATCCAGATGATCCTGGATTTCCTCCAGAGCGGTCTGGACATGAGGTTGAATCCTTCTACTTTAAAAGTGCAGATTTTGGCCCTTTAGCTGTTTTTTTTTTTTTTTTTTTTTTTTTTTTACACCAATTTAGCCGACCATAAATGGGTTAGTCGGTTTATTAGAGCAGCCACTAGATTACATCCCTCTCTCAAATTCAAGGTTCCATCTTGGGATTTGAACACGGTCCTTAAGGGTTTAACTCTCTCCCTGTTTGAACCTCTCGAGGATTGCTCCCTTAGGATTCTTTCTTTTAAGGTAGCTGTTCTCATTGCTATCACCTCTGCTCGTCGCCTGTGTGAAATCCAGGCCATTTCCATTCGTGAGCCTTATTTTAGGATCCTTGATGATACTCGTGATTAAGCTGGACCTGGGTTTCCTCCCCAAGGTCGTTTCAAACTTTCACCGGTCACAAGAGATAATACTACCCTCCTTCTGCAATTCTCCATCGAATGAGGTAGAGAGGTCTTTCCACTCCCTAGATGTCAGGAGAGCTGTACTCAAATATCTTGAAGTCACGAAGGATTCCAGGAAGTCGGACTGCCTACTTCTTCAATTTGCAGGGAAGAATAAAGGCCAAGGAGTCTCAAGATCTACCCTGGCTAGATGGATCCGTAACACGATCTCTATGTGCTATGAAGTTCAGGATCTCCCTATACCTAGGGGTTTTAGGGCTCATTCCACTAGGGCCATGGCATCCTCCCATGCTGAAAGAGGCTGTGCCTCTCTTGAAGAGATCTGCAGAGCAGCAACCTGGTCTAGTGTTCACACTTTCATCAAGCACTATCGTCTGGATCTCTTTGGTTCCTCTGATCTGTCTTTTGGATGGAAAGTCCTTCAGGCAGTGGCCCGCCCTTAATTTGTTATTCGGTATATCTCCTTGTGCCGTCGTGGTGATGAAATGGAAAGCCGGAATTAGACTTACCGGTAATTCATTTTCCATGACATAACCACGACGGCATGGTTTTTCCCTCCCCCATTAGTTTTGTTGTTTGGCTCCGGTATGACTTAATATCGGCCTCCTTTATTTTTAAAAAAGAAATGAAAACAAAAATTTTTTGTTTGACGTGTGTTTTGTGTGCAGTTGTCACCGGTGTGGCTCTGTAATTTGGTATACACTGGTGTTGGTGGTGGGAGGTGTCCTTTTAACCCTCTCTGCTTCCTGCCCCTACAGAGGTCAGGGGTCAATCTCCTTGTGCCGTCGTGGTGATGTCATGGAAAATGAATTACCGGTAAGTCTAATTCCGGCTATCAAATAAAACACGCAAACGAGATCGTTTCATTTAGCCCTTGGGGTTTAACCGTTTTCATTCTGTATATCCATTGCACTTCCTTCCTCAAAAGGGAGAGATCAATGTCTCCTCCCCTTGTGGAGCGCTTGACATGTTCCATGGCTTGGAAAGTGACAGCATCTTCCTTTTCATCATGGTATTCACATACATGTCTCGCAATGGGTGTATCCGCTTCCTTTCTGATGTCTGATAGGTGTTCCCCTATATGCCTTCGAAATTCGCGTATCGTCTTGCCGATATACTGAATGCCGCACATACATGTCATCAGGTATACCACTCCCGTGGTTTTGCAATTAATGAAAGATCTCATTCCATATGTCACTTCTGTGGATGTACTTTTAAAGTACTTCCCTTTTGTGATGTATTTACAGAAGGAACAAGTACCACAGGGAAAGGTTCCCATTAAATTACTGCTTAGCCATGATTTTTCCGGCTTTGGTGCCTCATATAGGCTATGCACAAGGTAGTCCCTCAGATTGCGGTTACGTCGATACATAATCGACGGATAATCAGTAAGAAGGGGTCCTATATCTACATCCGTTTTTAGAATGTTCCAAGATTTGAAAAAAATCTCCTTGATCCCTTTGTGAGATCTATCAAAATTGCCAATGACCCTGTATACATTATCACTAGACAATCTCTCTCTGGGGCTTAACAGTTGTTCACGATTGCTGCTTATGGCATGTTGGTATGCAGCTCTGATGGCCCCCTGTGGGTAACCACGATCTTGGAAACAATCTCTCAGATCTTTGGCTGCCACTCTGAAATCCCCTAACTCGGAACAATTTCTGCGAGCCCGCAGATATTGTCCTTTCGGGATACCCTTTTTAAGGGCAATAGTGTGACCACTATCCCATCTAAGGATATTATTAGTTGCGGTGGGCTTTCTGTATAAAGTGGTTGTAATTTTACCAGTTCCATCCATACAAATAGAGAGATCCAGAAATGTGATCTGCTTAGCATTTATTTCAGATGTGAAATAAAGTCCCACATCATTTTTACTTAACTCCGACACAAAGCGATGGAAATCTGCCTCATTGCCTCCCCACAGGATGAGCACGTCATCGATATACCTCAACCAGAGAACTACCAATGACGTGAACTCCTCATAGGTTTCGGAGAAGACAATTTGATCCTCCCACCAGCCCAGGAACATATTGGCATAGGTAGGGGCACATGGGCTACCCATGGCCACGCCCCTGAGCTGGTGGAAGATCTGGCCGGAGAAGCAGAACACATTGTGCGTCAAAATAAAGGTGATGAGCTCCATCACGAAGCTGTTATGGCGCTGATATTGTCCGCCCCTTTGTCGGAGGAAGAATTGTGTGGCATGGCAGCCTGCCTCGTGGGGGATGGAGCTGTATAAAGCTTCCACATCCAAATTAACAGCTAGAATGCCAAAGATCTGCAATGCTGTGATTGCTGCAAATGGAGCATTCTTTGACGAAAGCAAAGTTTGAAGGAGAAAATTATTATTGCAAATAAAAATCATTATTTCTAACCTTGTCAATGTCTTGACTATATTTTATATTCATTAGTGTGAGTTTTCATGGAAAACGCAAAATTGTCTGGTTGACCCCAAACTTTTGAACGGTAGTGTATGTTATCATAGAAAAATTCCTTTTCTCCCTGTAGCAGTACTCCTCACCCCTCCCCTGTTCATCTTGGAATCAGTGGTCAAAAATGGGACCAATGAAAACATCCCCTCATCCTGCAGAAAGTTAGCTCTCACATGTGGATTGCTTAAAAAGTTTAAAAAATATGGCTCTCTGAAAATGCAAAAAAAAAAATTCTTTTATTTTGTGAAACTGAAAAAAACAGCAACACATATTAGGTATCGCTGTGTTTGTAATGACCTGGTCTAGAAAAATCACATGATCTATTACCTCGACTCCCAAAAAGCACAATATCAAGCGACCTAAAAGTCATATGTACCCCAAAAAGGTACTAATGACAACTTGACCTCATAATGCAACAAAATGAGCCATCATACAATCGCCAAAAAAAACCCTATGGCTTTCAATAAACGCAAAAACATGATTTTTTTAAAAAATAAAACCTGCTTTGTTTAAAAGTGGTAAAACTTAAAAACCCATATAATAAATAATTATAACATGACACACTTCATGCGCTGTGTATGCCGCAATAGCAAAACCCAAAAAGCAATGGTGGAATTGCTCCTTTTCTTTATCCTGCTTCCCAAAAAAAAACTAAATAAAAAGTTATCAAGATATATAATAAGAATATGTAACCCAAAATAGAACCAATGGTAATGGTGACTAATTCTGTAAAATAAATAAATAAGCCCTTACACAGCTTCAGAGAAAAATAAGAAGCCTACGGTTCTCAGAAAATGGCAGTACTACTACTACAGAGGCTGTTCACAAGCAACATTGTGCCCGTAAGCCAATCCATCAGAATCTGCGCGCCAAAAGGTGGTCTTTCCCTGCTTAACTGTGCAGTGTAAGGGCAGGTTACGTGCATGATTGTCATTTCAATACCCAGTAGAATACCCAGTAGAACCCGCCTAAAAATGTAAAGGGTGTGTTGTAGAAATGAGAAAATTTGCTGAACTTTTGAAAAAAATTAGATTTCGGTACAAATCAAATCTTCCTGAATAAATTACTTTCCAATTGTCTTGAAAGTTGGTATATAACACTCCCTTTCTCCTCATATTTTTTGAATGAGAGAGAGAAATGGGGGTACTATTTTTCAATATGGAGAACATCTAGTGTGCGGAGCATTGTAGACCAAATCTAAAAATATTGATCTATGAGGCACTAGGTAATAAATATGAATATACATACTAGAGATGAGCAAATCAATTCTATCAATTTGGAATTCTTCCTGAGTTTAAAAAAAAAAAAATTGGTATTTTAAGTAGACATGAGAAATTTTCAAATTTTATTTTGGTCCAATTCCTCAAACTCTTTCAAAAGTTCCACCCAGACTCAAACCATTTCTGGACCAATCAAATATGCTCTGATTAATCTATAAATTGGTATATAACACCTTTGCAGTGTTTTTTATCATTAGGGAGACCAAAAAATATTTGCGTATTGTATGCCAGGCAACATTGCTCTCACTTTCTGGGAGGAATAGAGTCAAATTTGCATATCATAAAGTGGTTTTCAGCTTTTTTGATATTGATATCATCAATATCAGGTCGGCGGGGGCCTTACTGCCAACACCTTCACGAATCAGCTGTATGAAGAGAATTCTGTGCTCTCTTCACTGTTTACCTGCTCACTGCCGACATTGCAGTGGCATGCAGTGTAATTACAGCTCCTCCATTCCATTCACTTCAATAAGACAGGTTCCTGCTATTCATGTCAACATTTTTTAGTTTAGACCTTGGGGAGAGGGACCTCTGGATGGGAACTATTTCTATTATGGATACCATTTAATATATGTGATGACTTCTGTAGGCTAGACAACACTCTGCTTGGTTTCTGGAAAAACAATATGCAAATTAGCATATTATCTGCCATCAGAAAGAATTAACTTTCTTATCCTTTGTCAGAAAAGCTGATTTTAATGTTTCCCAAAAACCCAAAGCTATGCAAAATAGGTTTCTCACAAAATTATTCTTTCTGAGGCCAGCTTACAGTAATTTGCATACGTTTTTCACAGAAACCAAGAGGAGCATTGCCATATCCTACAATAGTAATCACATTTACTAAGCAGTCTCCATAATAGAAATAGTACCAAGCTAGAGGCTAACCCCAAGGATTGTCAATTAGAAAAGCTGGTTCTATCTGCTTTGCTATGATAAAGGTGTGTTTGTGTTTTTTTTTTTTTTTTGTCTTAAAAGAGCTGTTTGCAGATGCGTGGCTTTCTTAGCTATTATCCTATTTATGTTATCAAGCCTGTTTAAAAGGCTGAGCAGTGATTGGAAGGCTATGCTATAGTTGTGAGACTCAACAAATTGATAGAATTGACTTACTCATCTCTAGTATCTATATTTATGCACACCATCTTGTGCTTCATAGATCCATTTTCCTATATTTTCACAGTTTGTGTGGTAGTCTAAAACTGTTCAATCAGTGCTTTTTCATAATAAGATTTTCCCCTGTGGAAGCCTCTAACTGATCAACTGGTGCCTTTTAACATAGTAACATAGTTTGTTAGGCTGAAAAAAGACATCTGTCCATCCAGTTCAGCTTTTTTTTTTATAATACGATCTTTTATTTATTGTCGTTTTTGTGTCCCCACACATAGAAGCTAAGCTCTTTTCCAAAAGTAAAGGAAAATTGTCACATACCAGGAGTCCAGCACTTTCAGGGTAACTACCCTTTAACAGAAGCAAAGAAACTTGGCTGTCTGAGAGGCCTTTGTTGAGGTACTGTTTCTTATGGTGGAGGGAGCAGGGTATGCATGAGGAGTACTTAGTCAATGTTTCTCTGGTTTCCTGGGGAAAATATGACAATTAGCACATCTTACATGTGCTGATGTTAGATAGGCTTAGGAAACTGACCTGAATATCTTTCCCAGAAACCCAGAGGGACATTGCCTGGCCTACAATATTCCACACATGTACTATGCATACTAGGCACTCTCCATAATGAGAGAGAGTAACCTCCAGGCAACGTATATAAATTGCGAAGAAACCCATAGTATCCACTATGTCTCTCAAAAAAATTTGGGTTTTTAGAATCTGAACTTTTTAAGAAATTCAGTATGAATTCTTAGTGTCTTAAATGGCACCAGCTGAGTACAGCACATGGGCAATGAAATGCCATATCTAAAGAGCTAATAATTTTGATTTCACACAGTCCTCTGCTCATTAATTTCTGCAAAATATCAGTGGTTAAAATGGGTCACTTATAGGGGTTTTTCACTGTATGTGTAAGTCAAGGTCTTTGCATGTGTGATGTGCACTCAAAAAGCATTCCAGCAAAATGTTTGCATCAAATGCCAAATGGCACTCCTTCCCTTCTGAGCCCTGCTGTGTGCTTGTACAGCAGCTTACACCCACCTTTTAGAACCCACTATCTATTCAATTAGTATGCAATGAGTCTCAGATGGAACCAGCTGGGCACAACATATTGGTCACTAAAGTGCCATATCTCTAGGAAACTTGTATTTTTCACTTTGCATAGTCGTCTTCCTTCTGCATTTCAAGACAAAAGATTAGGGACACATTTAGGGTGTTTATAAAACCAGGAAACATGACATAAGAGATTTTGCGTTTCACATTGGCATATGCTGGGCAGAAAAATGGCATTGCTGGGCAGAAAAATGGCATATCTTAGAGCAAAGTAAAAATTGCATTTTTTACAATCTTCTATGATTTCATGCAAAAACACGTGGGTTCAAAATGATCCCCTTAGTAAATTCTATAAAGGGTGTGGTTTCCAAAATGGCTCACTTAATGAGTTTTTTTTTTTTGTTTTTTTTTAATTTTACCTCAGAGCCTCTCCAGTTGTCGACCAGCACACATGGTGCTTTCTTTTCTGAACTCTGCAGTGTGCCCAAACAGCAATTTACGACCACATATCAGTATTGTCGTATTCAGGAGAAAATGGGTAACAAGTTGTTGGCTCCTTTTTCTCAAAGCACTCACTGCACCCCTTGAAAAATTCTTTGAGGGGCGTAGTTTCCAAAATGGGGTCACTTATTGGGGTTTTCCACTGTAGGGGTATTTAGGGTCTTTTCAAATCAATATGGTGAAAACCATTCCAGCAACGTCTAGTCTCCAAAAGCCATTTTGTTCCTTCTCTTCTGAGCCCAGCAATGTGCCCATAAAGCAGATTATGATGACATATGGGGTGCTACCCTATTAAGGAGAAAATCCTAATTAATTATTGGGCACTTTTTCTCCTGTTTTTATTACATGTATGCCTTTTTGTATATATGTGTGGTTTGCTATATGTCTACATATTCATTGCTTCAGTATAGCACGTTAGGGTTTAAGGACTTGGATGTTTTGCATTCAAGGAATCTGTCTCCTCTCCATTGTGTTACCCTATTTTTCGCTTTATAAGACTCACCCGATGATAAGACGCACCCCAGATTTTAGAGTAGGAAAATAAGAAAGGATTTTTCATCAGACCTCATATCAGACCCCCCCCCCCATAAATTTGAGGACATCACATCAGACCCCCATATCAGCCCTCCATGTCAGACCCCCATCAGCCCCCATATCAGCCCACTGTGCCCCCATCAGGCCTCAGATTAGCCCACTGTGACTCCATCAGACCTCGGATCAGCCCATCAGCCCCCCTCAGTCCGCTGTACGCGGTCAGGACAGTGCAGCGCCAGGAGTAGAACACAGAGGAGTGCCGGAGCGGAGCTGCAGCGCAGGAGGGGGAGTATGTTACCCTGCTCCTGGCACCTATTACATACTAGTATTTGCTTTATAAGACGTACTGCAATTGTTCCCCTACTTTTGGGGGGGAAAAAGTGCGTCTTATAAATCAAAAAATACGGTATATTGGTCATTTGAATCCTGCTTTCTATTCGCTATGTATCGCTGTATGTCAGTTTTCCTATTTGGATCCCTTGAAGATGAAATAAAGTTACTCCTTGTGTTTTATACGTTGGTTGGATTCTGCTTTTTCCTGCATTTTTCCTATGGGGTCAAAGTGCTCAGTACACTTCTGTTTTCTCCTGTTTACTGGGGATGCTAACATTGTGATAATAGTCACATTCTGAACAATGCTGGATCTAATTAAAAACGCAGGGTCAAAATCTCAGCAATTACATGAAATGTCGTGGCACCTATGTTGGCAATAGAGACAGAAGCAATGCGTGTACGATACAAAAAAAGACTACAGAAAAAAAATGATCACCACTTCTGTCTTCTCAGGAGCATGTTGACCTTCACAGCTACGAACAAAGCGTACAAGGCTGTTCGGCAGCAACATTGTAAAATGTTACTGCAGATTAAATACCCAACCCTGGCATCACAAAGTCTGCCCTTGTTGGGGAGCAACATTTTCTTTGATATAGAATTAGGCCCATATTTATGCTATACATATGTCTGATCTAATTAAAGATGTTTTCATGCAGTTGACATTTATCATCAACTTGGTTGGTCTTCTTGATGTTCATTCTCACAGAAGTTCAACCGCAGAGCGGATTGCAGCACATTATTTATCAGCCTTTGCTGGATATGTCCTTCCTGATCTGCATCACCTGGTAACCATGAGAACTCTCAAGCACAATGTGCAGATGTTACTGCAAGCAGAGATGCTGTGATATTATTCCGGTCTTGTCAGATATGTGAGAAGTCATACATCACTACTTAATTGAAATGGTGGATATGACATTTCTTATATGCAATGTGTGTGTGTGTGTGTATAATAGTACTGGCAGCACTGTTAAGCAAATTGTATTGTAAGTCTAAATGATTCCCAAGGCACAAACTTAATGACACAGTAAAATTCCTTTAATATGAATTCCAAGGATTGGCCCATCTGGGACTGTGATGGCATATTGCTACGGTATGCCATCAATATCAGATTGATTCAGGTTCCACTTTTGGGACCTGCTGCTATCTGCAGAACAGGACCCCTCCATTCACAACTACGGGAGTTCTGAAAATAGGCAAACGTGATTGCTTCACTACTCTTGAAACTCCCATATTAATGGAGTTGCGCACCATCCATGCATTTTGTGCTCTCCTTCACTTCAGGGACCCACACCTATTTGGCATTAATAGCATATACTAGTGATATGCCATTAATGTACCAGATGGGGCAACTCCTTTAAAGGGAGTGGTCCATCTTGTACATTGGAGGCGAATTGCTAGGATATGGCCCCAATGTCTGATAGGTGCGGGTACCACCCATTTCTATGGGACTATCAATTTGAATCCTAGAAGTGATTGAAGTGGTGGCTGCGCTTGCGTTGTGCGCTTCCTATTAATTTCTATGGGACATCCGAAAATAGCTGAGTGTGCTGTTCAGCACATAAAAATGAATGGCGAGTGGCCATGCATGTACGATTTAGTCTCCATCACTTTGTGGGCTCCGATCTACAGATGGGTGCCTATCGGACATTGGGGCTATATCCTACCGATGTGGCACCATATAATCAGACTTAAAAGAAATTGAAGACTGAGCAGAGGTAAGCAATTAATAAATTATAAAATTTAGATTAGAAAACAAGTTCACAACGTAGGCATTTAGTATATTTAAAAGGGTGTTCTGGTTAAATGAATTTACCTTGTATACATAGATTAGGGGGATAACTGTTATATCAGGGATGGGGGGTTGGGGTATGACATCTAGGACCCCTACCAGTAACAAGAATTGGGGACAGTTCCTTGAAGTAAATTTAGAGGCAGGTGATTGCCAGAGGGTATAAGTGCTTGGCTGTTTCCTGGCACTGAGCATGCTTGACCTGCCCTGGGGGGGGGAGGGGTCGGGGTGTGTGTATGTATATATGTGTGTGTGTGTGTGTGTGTGTGTGTGGGGTTGGGTGTCGGGAGGGGGGGGGTCGGGGGGTGTGTGGGGGGTCCCTGCCCACTAGCAGCACTGTTGGACACTGTCAGATTATGAAAAGACACCTCCCCACAGCTGGTAACAACCAGATCTACCTTTATTCATAGGCTTCTAGCAGGAATAATAGGCAAATAGCTTAACAGACAGTTTTGTAATTTCATGTGAAATACACTTACTTACTGAAACAGATTTGTCAGGTGTGGTCATATGTCCTCTTAACCCCTTAAGGACATCTGTAGTATAAAACTGAATAAAATGAAAGCATTCCATTCAGTCTTCAGACCGGAGAGCAAACCGCAACATGCTGCGGTTTGCTCTCCGTACTGTTTTATCCACACCAAGACGGATCCGGAATGACCCCCAATAGAAGGCAATGGGGACGGATCCGTTTGGTGTGACACACTCAGTAAACGGATCCGTCCTCCATTGACTTTCAATGGAGTTCATGACGGATCCATCCACTACACACAGACATACATACACACAGACATACATACACATACTTACATCTTCCCAGCAGCTCCGCACATCACAGGAGGCGGAGGACTGCGCACACATAGGAAGATTCTCCCTCCAGCAGAGGGCGTTGTGGGGAATCTTCCTATGTGCGCGCCGCCCTCCTCCTCCTGTGCTGTGCAGAGCTGCTGGGAGCATGTAAGTATGTGTGTGTGTGTATGTGACACGTGTGGGGCCGGAGCACTGCTCCGGCTCCTCACGTGTACCTGCAGCAGCACGGATCCGGCGGCACCCTTCACCTGCCGGATCCGTGCTGCCACTATTGTGAAAGTGGCCTAAGAGCACTGCCCCACAGAAGATTTTATACACATCCCAGACATACCTGTGTGCACTTTGTGTCTGTATTACATGTCCAGGAAAAGCACTTACATTCTGCAAACAGCTCCCAAGTGCCCAGCTCTGCTGCTGCAAGTGCCCAAAGCAAACCAGACTGAAGAGGGGAGGGCTGCTTTAGCTGCTCATATCTTGGGATTGGTAGCAGATAGAAAAAATGGTTCTGACCTTCTTTGAAGGCATTCCAAGCTTTCAAATGATACCAAAATCACAGCATAATATCCAGTATATCAGAAGATATAGCTGTTAGAGAAAATCGAGTCGAGAGAGAAAGCTGTTTTTAGTTTCACTTTCAGCTGGGCACTTGGGAGCTGTTTTCCTGCAGAATAAAAGTGCTTTTTCTGAACATGAAATACAGACACAGAGTACACACAGGTATGTTTGGGATGTGTTTGCAATCTTCTGTGGGGCACTGCTGTTAGTTATATAGGTGAAAAACAGGTGAAAGACTCCCCTTAACCCCTTGCCATGGTCAATATTGAGCACCGCATCTGAGGTGGCTTTCCTGGGAGCGCTGCGCTCCCAGGGCCCAAATGGCTGCTGGGCAATGATTGGGGAAGCTATTGTTCTCTGTGGTACCCTTGAGCATTAGGAAGGCTGGTGGCTACCACAGCAATATATTCAGTAGAGCCCTGTCTGTGACGGGGCCCAATAGCCATGTATTGACTCTCCCATAGACTGCACTGGTAATTCATTGCAATCTATGGAAAAAGTGATCTAATGATTGCATGTTCAAGTCCCCTAATGTGACTTAATAAAAAATAAATAAAAAAAGTTTTACAAAATATAAACATTCAAATCACTCCCATACAGTAAATGCTGTAATGGGAGAAAAATAAATCAGAATGGCAGATTTGCCATTTTTTTCAAAGATTGGTATCTTTGAAGACCACAGATCTCACATAGCTCAGTAGAGAGAAATCTAAAAAAATATGGGGGTCAGAATATGGCGATGCAAATTTAAAATAATTTTTTTTTCCATTTATAAAAGGAACAGGTCAGTTATATACCACATAGGGAACGTCTTTGGCTACTTTCACACTGCTGGTGGCGTTTTCTGTCAGAGGATCTCAGTACCAGAAAAAAAAAAGTTTCAGTTTGGTCCTCTGGCATTTTGAATGGAAAGATATCTGTTCAGGAAGCATCAGGATGTCATCCATTCCGGTAGAATTCAGTTTTGTGTCCAGTCATAAAAACGAATCCGACATTGAAAACAATGGTGAAAGATCCGTTATTTTTCAGTATTGATTTCACACAACCACATCCACATCCGCAGGATATATCCAACGGAACGGATATATCCTGATGTGCAAAGTCAAAACAGATCCATCTAATTCTGGTATTGAGATCCTCTGCCATATCTCAATACTGGAATCAATAACGCAAGTATTTAAGTAGCCTTAAAGAGGCTCTTTCAGCATGGTCATCACTATTAAACCAGGCATGTTGATTAAAAAAATAGCTTTCTTTTGTCTGTACCATATGCTAAACAGCTGCAGCAATATCAGCATTTTTATTCATATGTAAATTAGCAAGTTGGAGCACCAGAGTGAGTAAAAAATATTTATCCCCTGAATAGTGTAATGGGGAAAAAATTTTAATAGCCCATTTGTTTTGTTTTTTAATCTCCCTCACAAAAAATGTAATAAAAAGTGATAACAATGTCATACACACCCCAAAATGTATTAATAAAATCTACAGATAATCCTGTAATGAAGCAAAAATGAGCACAGCTCCATAGACTTAACTATAAAGAAGTTCATTTTTTCCCCACGCCTCCACAACGTCACTTCCTGGAGGGTAGCCGCCTCTTCAGGGTACCCTCAAGAGTCAGGTTGTGGATCAGCGTGGTGGGCAGGGCCTTTGGGTAAGTTCTCCCGGTCTCCGGAGGGCTCCTGCAGGGGAAAGGATCCTGGAGCAATGCTCCTCCTTCCCCTACGGCATAAGTCCGGTGTGTGCTGGCTGCCCCGGGCTCCTCTTATCAGTATGGATATGGAGAGGAGGCCAGAAGCCTGGTTGATGGTCGAGGGCGGTCCCTGGGATCATGATGGAACGCATATCCGCTCCAGCGCTATTTCCGGGAGTGGCACGCGAGCATGGAAAGCGGTGCTAGGTATGACGTCATCACGCCTTACCTGATCATCCTCTCCTATGTGTTTTAGGGGAGGGAGACCTTCAGATCTTCAGGAGAACTGTCACAGAGGAGAAAATGTCAGATGTGTAAGAAGACATTGTCTGCTGCCACCAGAAAAACTCTCTGTCCAAGTGTATTAATAGAGTGGTCTCGGAGGAGTCCCCGTCTATTGTGGGTAGTCTAAGATCTTTAATTAAGGAAGAGATTGGTGAAGCTATCGATGCAAGGTTGGCGGAAGTCTCTCCAAACCCAGATGCGTCAGTAGATGTTGTGGTAAAAATGATGGAGACTCTACTAAAAAAGAAGATAATTGACCATCTAACAACAAACAACTTGATGGACCCAAACCAGCATGGCTTTACAGAGGGCCGATCATGTCAGACTAATCTCATTGATTTCTTTGACTATGTAACTAAAGTGCTGGATGAAGGTGGTGCTGTGGATATCGCCTACCTGGATTTCAGTAAAGCTTTCGATACGGTTCCCCATAAAGAGCTGATAGAGAAGTTATCAAAAATTGGACTTAACCCCTGGATAGTTCAGTGGATCTGCAGTTGGCTGAAGGACAGATACCAGAGGGTTGTTGTTAATGGAGTGTATTCTGAGGAGAGGCTGATTACAAGTGGGGTGCCACAAGGATCTGTTCTGGGTCCTGTTCTGTTTAACATGTTTGTAAGTGACATAAGGGACGGCTTGGTAGGGAAGGTTTGCTGATGACACAAAAGTGTGTAATAGGGTT
Source organism: Rhinella marina (assembly GCA_900303285.1). Classification (NCBI taxonomy): domain Eukaryota; kingdom Metazoa; phylum Chordata; class Amphibia; order Anura; family Bufonidae; genus Rhinella; species Rhinella marina. The sequence continues at coordinate 198,932 of ONZH01025358.1, read as the reverse complement.
GATGTTCCAGGAGGTGTCGGTAATATGGAGAATGATTTATCTTTATTAGATAAGTGGTCAAAGCAATGAAAACTTCAATTCAATGTTTCCAAATGTAAAATAATGCACTTGGGGAGAAGAAATCTGAGTATCGTATTGGCAGTTCTGTGCTAACAAAGACCTCAGAAGAGAAGGATTTGGGGGTAGTCATCTCTGACAGCCTCAAAATGAATAACCAATGCAGCCAGGCAGTAGGGAAAGCAAATCGTATTGCTTGGCTGCATAGCTAGAGGTATAACAAGCAGAAATAGGGAGATTGTGATCCCTCTGTATAGAGCTCTAGTGAGACCACATCTGGAATACTGTGTTCAGTTCTGAAGACCTCACCTGCAAAAGGATATTGCTAAAATAGAACGGGTCCAAAGAAGAGCTACAAAAATGGTGGAAGGTCTAAAGCATAGAACTTATCAAGAAAGACTCCGAGTTCTTAATATGTATAGTATGGAGGAAAGAAGAGAAAGGGGGGACATGATTGAAACCTTTAAATATGTTAAAGGACTGAATAAAGTTCAGGAGGGAAGGGTTATTAATAAGAAACTGAACACAAGAACAAGGGGGCACAATCTGAGGTTAGTTGGGGGAAAAATCAAGAACAACATTAGAAAATATTATTTCACTGAAAGAGTAGTGGAAGCTTGGAACAAACTTCCAGCAGAGGTGGTTGATACATCCACAGTAACTGAATTTAAACATGCCTGGGATAAACATGTATCTATCCTAAGAGAACAATAAAAGGATAATAAAAGGGCAGACTAGATGGACCAGGTGGTCTTTTTCTGCCGTCAATCTTCTATGTTTCTATGTTGTAAAGTTGTCAGCCAAAACCGCAACTTTGTCAAATGCCTCCTGTAGGGCAGTCTGGTTGAGATCCTGGAATGGGGATTCGGCATCTAAGAACAAGCTCTGTGCCATCCCATGTGAAGGGGATTGTTTATTCGGAAAAGCCTTAGATGACATCTTAGAGAAGGATTCCTATAGGAAAAAAGGCTTCCCTACAGAGTTGAAGTTCTCGCTCCCAGAGACGTCCTGGATTTGAACAGAAAAAGAAGACCCTGGGAACCTGGGAAGAATAAGGGATTCCTCTTCTCAGAAAAGTCTTCCTGTCCAAATAACACCCAATGATGCCAGTTGCCCGGTTGGGGGAAGATTGTCGGTTCTCTCAGTACTAGATGAGGATTCAGGCCTCTCCCTGGGTTCTTTCCATAGTAAAATCAAGTTACAGACTAGAATTGGTGGATTCTCCTCCTGACAAATTCCTGATAAACTCAAGATTAAAACAAGAAAAACAGCAGGCTCTAGAATATCAGATCATGCTGTTACTCATTCAAGTTCATCCAGAACAACAGAAGAAGGGCTTATACTCCTCTGTTTTCCTTGTGAAAAAGACGGACGGCTCTTTCCGTTTAATAATCAATCTGAAAAATCTGAACAAGTTTGTAAAGTACAAGAGATTCAAGATGGAGACGGTCAAATCTACAATCAATCTATTGTCCAGAGACTGGGTTATGGCAACGATAGATCTCACCGATGCCTACTATCATGTACCAATCCATCAAGATTACCAAAAGTATTTAAGAATGGCAGTTTGGATTTTGGGAGAAATCTGTCATTATCCATTTCAGGTCCTTCCCTTTAGCCTATCCTCTGCCCCAAGGATATTCACAAAGGTAATGATGGAAATTTCAAGGTTCTTCCACCTGTCTGAGATTGTCTTGATTCCTTATCTAGACGATCTCTTGATAGCGGCCCCAACAGCAGAGGATCTTTCATTACACTTGCAGACGGCAATTCAGACCTTATCAGATTTAGGTTGGTTCATCAATGTGAAGAAGTAGAACCTGTGTCTGGACCATCGGAAGGTATTTCTAGGAGTACTTCTAGACTCTCACCTAATTATCCCGAGGACTGTGACTGTTACGAGGGGACATCCTCTGCGTCTGGAGGAAAGAAGGTTTGTACATAAACATAGAAGAGGATTCTTTACGGTAAGAGCAGTGAGACTGTGGAACTCTCTGCCTGAGGAGGTGGTGATGGTAAGTTCACTAAAAGAGTTCAAGAGAGGCCTGGATGTATTTCTGGAGGGTAATAATATTACAGGTTATAGTTACTAGAGAGGGGTCGTTGATCCAGGGAGTTATTCTGATTGCCTGATTGGAGTCGGGGAGGAATTTTTCCCCCCTAAAGTGAGGAAAATTGGCTTCTACCTCACAGGGGTTTTTTTGCCTTCCTCTGGATCAACTTGTAGGAAAACAGGCTGAACTGGATGGACAGATGTCTTTTTTTGGCCTTACAAACTATGTTACTATGTCCTCCTTTCTTCCAGAAAAGAAGCAAGAAGAATTGATGTAAAAAAACGCAAAATTTCAGCGGCTGCACAGAACCTCAATAAGAGAAATTATGACCTTGGCCTCATGACGTCCACAATTTCTTCAGTAAAATGGGCTCAGGCTCACTCGAGCACTTCAATCGTTCCTTTTACTTTCTTGGAACGGAAAGCAGATAACAAGAAACTGATGATCCCTCCTCATGTAAGACGCTCTCTGTCTTGGTGGCTCAGAAAGAAGAACCTTTCCAGAGGGGTGAAATTGAGATGGTCAGGACAGCTGATACGTTAGGCTTCATTCACACGACCGTATTAGGTGTCCGTAACGTTTTTTCTGCGGACCGTATGTGGAACCATTCATTTGAATGGGTCCACAAAAAAAATAGAAGGTACTCCATGTGCATTCCGTGTCCGTATTTACGTTCCGCAAAAAAGATCAGCACAAAAGGTAAATCGGCACTCTCACAGGAGAGCTATACATAACTCAAAGACATAATACTCAGAAAAGGTAAACTGAAACATAAGTTCCAAAAACGATGGTCTAAACAGACCCAAAGTCAGTTTACCATAATGACAAGCAAACATAAGCCCGTAAAGGCCAGAAGAATCTAAAACATGGCGAGATCAACTTTTAGACATAGAAAACATAGGAAATCAACATGAGGAAGGGAGAGCAACATACGGAGACACAAATGAGGAATAGGTTACGGAGAGAGGAAAAAAAAAAAAAACCCATTTATGTGAGGTCTTAACCCTGGCTCCCTGGACACCAAAGTTCTGTAAGTCGGGGTTTCCTGGAAAGAGAAACAGGGGTTCCAAGCAGTTAAGAAAGCTTCGGTCGAGAGTTTCAGCGAGGCGGTCAGGTCCTCCATACTTCAAATGTTTTCCACCCTGGAAACCCACTGGCCTATGGTAGGAGGGGGTAGGGGACTTCCACCTGGCCGGGATATATGCTCTCGCAGCACTAACCAATATGGTTTTACTGAGCAAGCAAATCGGTAAATCTGAGTGGAGAAGTAAAAAGAATCCCGGGGGTATTCGGGATATTGAAGGAGAAAATTCAAGAGATGACACCATGTACCGAATCCCAAAATTGCCGGACCTTTGAACACTGTCAGAAGATGTGTAATAAAGATGCTTCTGTGGAATTGCAGCGCGAGCATAGAGGCGAAGACGTAGGGAACATTTTGTGCAAGCGAGTCGGCACATAGTACCATCTGGACAATATCTTGTAGCTAGCTTCCTGAAACTTACTAGCTATGGAGGATTTATGAGCAAAGCGGAAAAGCTGAGGCCACTGATCGGAGGGGATACTAATACCCAGGTCAGAGATCCATTTGTCCATAAAGGGAGGTCTGTAATCCAAGGGAGGGAGAATCACGGCCTTGTAAAACTCCGAGAGTGTCTGTAAATCCCTGATCCAATACACACCTTCTCAAAGGGTGTGAGAGACCTATCATATCCCGGGTCTGAGGGAAGCGATGCCAAAAAGTGAGATAGTTGCCTAACCCGCCAGGACCCCAGGGCACACGGATCTCGCAGATCCGATAACTCCAAATGGTTAAGCCATCTGCCAGATTTCCTGAAAAAAGGAGCTCTGCACTTACCATTCTTAAACCAAGCCCCAAAAGGGTCTGAGGTACAGCTCGCTGGAAAGTTCGGGTGTCCAATAATCGGGAACAAGGGAGAAGGAGAAAAGGTGTCTAAATGAGCGTATTTATAGAATTGAGAGAGCGTGGGCCCAATGGTCGGATGCGTTGCAGTAGTGGAGGAATGAGTAGACCTAGCCCATGGCAATATGGCCAACGGGGACCGAGAGCTAAGTTGTTCAATAGAGATCCATTTTTTAAATAGAGCATGCCTCTAACAATTAAGATGCTTACTCCCCGAGATTTCGAGACAGAGTAGCAACTATGATAAGTGTCCGGAATCTGGGGGAGGAGAAGAGAGGCCGGGCATCTTTACGGAAATGGGTTTCCTGGATGAAAGCTATCTGTACCTTTTTACTCCAGAGCAGTCGGAGTATGTAGGACCTTTTTTCAGGAGTATTCAACCCGTTAGCATTGATGGAAGCCAGATGAACAAAGGACATTCTCCTAAATTGAACAGAAAACAGTTACTAAAAAAAAATAAAAAGGGGGGGATTGGGAACAGGAGAAAGTGACTAACGGAGGAATATCAGGTAAGGGCAAATGGATAAAAGAGGAAGGAAGGGGGAGGGACAGGGAGGAAGACAGACACTAGAAAATCAGGATATAGAGGCTAAGGATCAAGATAAGACATCATCACACGGGGGGGGGGAGAAAGACAACAAGTGTCAAGTACCCGTACCAGCTAAACCAGGACAGGAATCTAGAACAGACTAGAAAAGAAAAGGTGGCAAACAAGCCACTTAACGAATCTTGAGGTGCCAACTGGAGACACCCAAAGGTTCGTAACCCTAGTGGGGGAGAGATGAGACACTAATATAGGAGTCCCATTCCCTGGGCTAAAAAGGGAACTACAAAGTGGAGGCAGCAGCGCCCTCATTCGATATCATCATTCCGGTCATCTAAGGAACACAAACGAAAGAAGAAAAAGCCCCCAAACATAACAGCCGCAGTCCATGGCCACAGTAGTATTAGCTGGAGGGACGCCTCCAGCCGGGGATTGATGGTCAGAAGTAGCACCCAAAGGAGGACCAGATCCGGAACTTTGAGAGGGTGACCCCCATGGAAACGTGGAAAACGGTGCATCCAGCCAGTCCGGCAATGATGGAACCGGGATCTCCAAAAAGCGAGACAGTTCCTCAAGTTGTTCCGGGGAGTGCAAGGCAAAAGAAACTCCATTCTTGCGAATGATCAGGTGAAATGGATGACCCCAACGGTAAGTAGTTCCAGCCTCCATGATGAGCTGTAAGTGTGGCTTGAGAGTTCGTCTCATTGCAAGGGTCCTCCTGGAAACATCGGGAAGCAGTTGAATCTGGGCTCCCTCAAACTGCACCGGGCCTTGACGACAGGCCTTCTGCATGATGTCCTCCTTCTCCTTGAAAAAATGAACCCTGCAAAGTACATCTTGGGGTAGAGGATTATTCTGTCGTCTGGGACCCAAGACCCTATGGACCCTGTCCAGTTCAATCTAAGCATCTGCAGGCCGAGACATTGCCGTATTGAGGATTAAAGTTACCACCTTACGGAGATCAAAGGACGGAATTTCCTCCGGGATGCCTCTCAGCTTAATGTTATTTCGACGACTTCTATTTTCTTGATCGTCTATTTGTAAGAGTAAATGTCTGTTCAGTGTGCGTTGAGAAGACAGGGTTTCTTCCACTTTGGAGAGGCAAGAGTCTAGTGCCGAGGAGACCTGCGATTGTGAAACCACCTGGGTGGAAACTTTGGACAGGTCCGCTTTAAGGGTAGCGAGGGCTTGATTTTGCTTGGTCTCCACTCTCTGAATGATGCTCTCCAGGTCAGTTTTAGTAGGGAGATTATGCAATAGAGACCAAATGTCCTTCAATTTAGGGCGTTTTGCTCTCCTGCTGCCTGTAGAGGAATTAGAGGATGCAGAGTCCTAAGCCTCAGAGAAGGCCGGAGTATGAAAAATGGCTGGAGTTGGTGGGAAATCTTGCCCACCACCACACTCCGTGAGGGAGTTGTCTCCAGGCCCCGGCACGAATTCACCTGTCAGGGGTGAAAGGGCGTGAGTGTGGCTTGGGGAGAGACCGGAGCTCTGGAGAGAGCCTGGCAAGAGGGAGGTCTGTAGTGTGCCGGCGCTGAATGGTCCCACGGGAACTGTAGTCCCACCCGGAGGGTCTGCACTCACCGGGCCCGGAGGAGGATCCACTGGTTCCTCAGACTGTATGGTGGTCTGGGGGTCCTGCCTTTGAGGTGAGAGTGGTTGTAAAGCCAAGATTGGCTGTGCGACCGTCGGGCTCTCTGGAGGAAGACTGTTGGAGATAGTACTGGAGCGGGTGCCGTCGGAAGCGGGAGCCGCCGCCGCGTCTGCAACGGGCGCCATCTTGGATTCCAGGACGGAGCGCAGAGGCGCGGAACTTTGGCTGAAATATCGGGCGATGCGAGGTTCTGAAGCCAGGTAAGAATGACCCTCGGCGTCCTGACCGTCTCACCATCCTGTTCCCACCAAAAGGAGGGTAAAAGGGGCGCTGCAAAGCGGGTAAATAAGGGCCCAGGGTCCGGGAGCTCAGCAAGGTGTGTGTTCACAGCAGTATCGAACATGTCCTATTCTTGTCCGTTTTGCTGACAAGGATAGGCATTGTTACAATGGATCCGCAAAAAAACGGAAAAACGGATGCCATACGGAACGTCATCTGTTTTTTTTTGCAGACCGCAAAACACATACGGACGTGTGAATGAAGCTTTAGACTTTTGACCTTAAAGACTGTATTTTTACTAGCCATTACAACAGCTAGAACGGTTTGAGAGATATAGGCCTTTTCCCGTCAGCCTCTCTACCTTATGATTCTGGATGATAGAATAGAAGGCACTCTCCTGAATTTCATCTAAAAGTAGTATCAAAATTTCATTGCTGTCAAGAAATTTCTCTCCCTTCATTCTGTCATAAGTCTGTCTCAGAAAAGGAGAAGAAATTCAGTAACCTAGATGTCAGAAGATGTTTTCTTCAGTACCTGGATGTAACAAAAGACTTCAGAAAGACAGTACCTGGGCATAAACCAGGGTAGAGCAGCTAGCAAGGCTTCCATAACACGTTGGATTAAGTCCTGTATATCTCTGTGTTACAATGAGAAGGAGATGGCTCCCCCGTCGGGTTTGAAGGCACATTCTACTCGAGCCTTGGCGGCCTCTTGGGCAGGGGGTGCCTCATCCTCCCTAGAAGACATTTGCAAAGCAGCCGCTTTGCAAATGTCAAGCCCTTCCTTTGCAAAGGTCAAGCCCTTCCACCTTTTATAGACACTATAAACTTGATGTACTGTCCAATCGGGACCTTTCTTTTGGCAGAAAATTTTTGTCTGCTGTCGTCCCTGCCTGAGTGGATTCTATTTTATTCCTCCACGAAGTGCCATTGGAGGCGTGGGGAAAAGATAATTACTCCTACCGGTAATTGGATTTTCCTTTAGCCTCCACAATGGTACGGGGAATCTCACCCAGTTTTTGTTTCTTTTGATTATAATGGTCGGTGGACCATCCTTTTTGTTATAATGTATATTGATTAACTTTATTAAATAATGCATCTGAGTTCTAGACTATTAACTGGTGAAGGTAAAGGGGAGGGGGCGTTTATACGCTGATTTTGGTTGTTTTCCTGTCCCTGACCAGGCGGGTACCCTCCAGGAAGTGCCGTTGTGGAGGCTAAAGGAAAATCCAATTACCAGTAAGAGTAATTTATCATCTTTATTGAAGGCTTTTATTTTTAATTTTTTTTTAAACACAAGAAGGTTGGACTTAATGGACCTTTTGTCTTTTTCCAACCTTAACAACTATGTAACTGTAAGAAAAACTACATACATGTCGCATCGCCATAATCGGAATGAACTGGAGAATGAAGGTTAAAGGTCAGTTTTATTGCATAGTGAACATCATAAATCAAAACCTACAAAACTTTTTTTTTTTTTCCAATTCCATACTATCTGGAATTAGTTTTTTCCAGTTTCCTACTATGCAATGATCAATGGTGTCATTAGATAATATAAATTGTCCTGCAAAAAACTAGCCCTCATACCGCTATGTGAACGGAAAAAAAGTTATGGCCCCGGGAAGGCAGCGAGTGAAAAAACAAAACCACAACAATGACTAATTCCCATGTCTGGAAAAGGTTAAGACTTCACATCTCCGCCAGAGATTAGAAGTATCCATTGCACATTTGTCATAAAATTTGGACAAAATAGCACTGCATTCTGTATGGTTAAGTTCAATAAATTCCGGTCTTCCGGTTTGGTTTCTGATGGAAACCAAATGGACACCGTTATAGTCAATGGAGTCTGTTGGATGCTATTTGTGTGTCATTTGGCTGATCTGGCACTTCTGTTATTTTTGTTGTGTTGCTATGCTGCTTAAAGAGGAGCAGAACAACATTAATATTAGCACAGCCTTATCTTAATATTTTATTTTGGGGATTCAGCCAGAAGATTCTCTACCCTTAATAATTTATATGCTGCTCTATTACTGTATGATAATCCAGAATATTTCATAATCCATCATTTGTTGGGTCACCTTGATGCCAAATTAAAGGAAGTTTGTTCCCTTAGGCCCCTTTCATATGAGTGAGTTTTCCGCGCAGGTACGATACCTGAAGTGAACGCATAGCACCCACACTGAATCCTGACCCATTCATTTCAATGGGTCTGTGTACATGAGCGGTTTTTCACGCATCAGTTCTGCGTTGCGTGAGAATCGCAGTATGTTCTATATTGTGTTTTTCATGCAGCCCTGGATGTAATCTGGATGAAGTCTGGATGCAATGCGTTTTTCACTGATGGTTACTAGGAGATGTTTGTAAATGTGTGAAAAGCGCATCAAAACTGATTGCACCCGTGCAGAAAAAACTGAAAGACTGAATGCAAATGCAGACAAAACAGACTGAACTTGTTTGCAAATTGGTCTGAGTTTCACTGAATGCACCCTGAACGCACCCTGACACAATCCGTATCGTTTGTGTGATAGAGGCCTTAAGCAGTAATTGAAGTTACTGATCCATTAAGTGACTGTGACCACTTATTATATTATAGATTATTATACTACTTTTAGATCTAGTTAATACACCTGTGTTGGGGGTTATCTGTAAATAATTTTTAAAGGGTGTTATGTAACTTTTTTCAGACCTCAGAGAATGGCCAGACCCACAGTGGTGATCATATTTACCTGGTCCCCACCACAATATTCCGGCTCCTTCACTTCACTGCTGCCTTTGCAGCTCCCATCTCTCTCAGATTCAAGGACTGTTGACGGCCTCAGCAGTGACCCGTCACCCATGTGGAATGTTACTGAGACTAGGTAAGTATGATCACCACTGTGAGTTTGGCCACTCTGGGGGAAAAAAAGGTAGATAACCCCTTTAAACAAATACATACATAGCATACTTTCACATGACTGCATTTTGGTCAGTCTTTTGTGTCAGTATTTATAAGCCACTAGCAGAAGGACCTGGCTTCATCTGGGTATATTTTGTCTATTTCATTTAGTGTTTCTGTGTGTCGTTGCAGAGAGAAAGTCAATGCAGCTGACAGTAGTTGATTTTCACCTTCATTTTTTCAATCCCCATTGGCTGCGGAGTGGGAGGGGGCGTGACCTGATCGGGTCAGGGGCGTGGTTTAGTGGGACTTTGGAGGGGGTTGCTTTCAAGTCCTTCTTTTGAGGGTGGCCTGAATTAAAGGTCGATACCATGGTAATTTGAGGACACGCAATGGGTAGCAGTGAAAGAAAACATCACTTTGCACGGGTATATTTAATCTATTTCATTTAGTGTTTTTGGTTGTCATTGCAGAAAGAAAGTCAACCTCCCACCCACCCCTGCAGCTGACAGAAGTTGAATTTTTTATCTTCATTTTTTCAATCCCCGTTGGCTGCAGAGTGGGAGGGGGCGTGGCTTTTTGAGACCTGGGGCGGGGGTTTTAAGTCCTTCTTTTGAAGGTGGCCTGAATTACAGGTCGATGCCATGGTAATTTATGAGGACACGCAATGGGTAGCAGTGGAAGAAAACATCTATTATTACTACTGAACAGTCTTAGTCTAAAATTAGTGTATTTCATCTATTTCATTTAATGTTTCTGTGTGTCGTTGCAGAGAAAAAGTCAATGCAGCTGACAGAAGTTGATTTTTAAATTCATTTTTTCAATCACGATTGGCTGTGGAGTGGGAGGGGGCGTGACCTGACCAAGTCAGGGGCGTGGCTTAGCGAGACCTGAGGCGGGGGTTTTAAGTCCTTCTTTAGGTGGCAGCCTGAATTACAGGTCGATGCCATGGTAATTTATGAGGACACACAATGGGTAGCAGTGGAAGAAAACATCTTTTATTACTACTGAATGGTCTTAGTCTAAAATTAGTCTAAAACATAAGTTATATTTATGGTAACCGGAATACCCCTTTAACAGTGTCATCCACAATGCTCTGCCACTTTATAGCAGTGAATAGAAATGGCTGAGCTCCTCAGCTGGCTGCTAATTACCTGGCTAGATTGTTATGGAAACCTGTGTGCATGTGGAGAAAATGGCAGTTGGTTTTTGAAGTGAAATGCTCCCAGGCTAATATTGGCTAATGCAGGTCATATTTTGGGAATATCTCGGGAACGGTATGTCCTAGTGAGCTGAGACCTGCTCTAAAACCTTCCCAGACACCTGATGTACCTGTGTGCCGAATTTGGTGAAAATCGGTCCAGTAGTTTGGTCTCGCATAGAGAACAGACAGACAGACGGACAGAAACTCATTTTTACAATAAGAGAGAGCCTGGAGTGGAACCTGCAGAGAACAAAATTACGATAGAAAGATTTGCATTTTTCATGTTTTGGATCCACTCTGTGTTGATAACTGTTCCCTGGTTATAATTGTTTGTTCTGTTCTTTAAATTTCAAGAAGTCTCCATGGAGTATTTTTTTATACTTTTTTTTTTTTCCTACTAGGCTCTCTGCTTAGCAGTTGCTATGGAAACAAAATGATAGACAGAGACAGTGAACTCCAGACACTGATTTCAGTCCTTATATCTCTTGCATGCGCTCTTTCCATTGTTATTAATACCTGGTACGTTGGATAATCGAAATGACTGTGCAATGTCAACATACATATTTATGTAGCAGTGGCTAATATGATGCCGTTCACCATACCATACATGGTGCAGCAGCTATGTTCATTATAGGTAGGGCACCAGACTTATATTTAACGATGAATGAGAAATACCTGTCTTAAGCGGACAGATCCATCATAAACTTCAACTGTCAGTGTATTTACTCAAAGCTGCACAGTAAGAAGTGAAGGATGTAAGAAGAGGCTTGACAGCGCAGAGAAAAGTCCCAAAAGGCTTTTATTGGAATGGTGCAGGCTAATCTGGTTTGGAGTTTAAAGGGTTATTCCTAGTTTTTTTTTTCTCTTTTATGCCCCCCCCCCCTTGAGACAATCAGCTTTTGCTTTGATACTTTTTTAAAAGTTGCTTACTGGGCCAGTGTCAAATGATTTGCTTCTGGCTCTACCTGATGTGGAATACCCAGAATGCTGTCCCTAGGATAGTCCCCAATGGAAAGCTAGGTAGCTGATAGTGGGTTAGGTTTAGAGGGATAGTCTAGGCTTACGGAGGTTGGTATTGAGCAGGTAAAGTCGGTCTAAGGGCTCTTTCACATCACCGTTAGGGATTCCGTTCTGGCTTTCCGTTATAACATCGTTATAATGGAAAGAAACAGAATCCCTAGGACGGAAATCAAAACGGACACCTTTAAGAGGCATTCCGTTTTGATCCGTCATAATAGAAGCCTATGGGAAAGCATAACGGATCCTTCTGGTTTCCGTTATGCTGGACGGAAAACAAAGTCCTGTCGACAGAACTGTGTTTTCCGTCCAGCATAACGGAAACCAGACGGATCTTTATTAAAAAAAAATATGGAATCCTTTTTTGTGTGCATAGCTGAGATGCTGTAGTAGCAGTCTGTGTATTTTTTTTCTTTTCCGTCATCTGGGGAGCACACAGACTCCTTTACTCTGCTCTCTGACATTATAAACACTCATCAAAGCTCAATGCTTTTCTTACTGATAAGAATGTGGCTTATATAAGTGTTTATGACCTCTGAGTAGTTTAGAAATAAGGGTTATTAGATGACCGGCACAACGTGAAAGTAAAAGTACCAGTCACACAGCTAGAAAAACAGTTAACTCTTTGTGACAGAATGGCTCAATATTTTTAATAAAGGCCAATTTAAAATATGATTTTTAGCAAAAAAATGAGTAATGCTATCGTAAGCAAAAATTGCCTCCAAGGGTATACATAGCCTTTAAGCCGTTCCGTTCATTTCAATGGGTCGACTCGTTCCTATTCAAGTTTATAGGAATGACCCGTCCAATTGAAGCGAATAAAGCAAGTAAACAATGAAGGTAAGACTCCGCTGGCATGGCATGCACCTTCTTTTCAGCCAGCTGAAACTGGTGTAAATGATAGCTGATAGCTATGCCAACTAGGAGCTTGCATAAGTTTCAGTCAGGCATATGGATTGCCGGAGGATGCATTTAATTTATGGTGAGGCCTGTAAAACTTTAAATATCTGTTCCTTCAATGCTTAGGAGTCATGTGAGCATTCATACTACGCATACAGGAAAGGCTGTCAATCATGGATTAGGCCTGCCAACATGACTCCTATGCATAAAGAGACCAAAGGCTTAAATATATAAATTACAAGTTTTCCAGAATATTTTCCTACAAAACTATATATATCACAGCTTCTCCTGCTGTTTAGTGTGCTGCCTATAGATAGTACTGCATTTCATGGTGACCGGTTCCCTTGAAATGCATCCTGCAACTGTGCAGGGTCTATGAAGCCTGACATAGCACATGGCCATAGGTGTATTGTATGTGAGAATCCTTTGTCTCCTATGTACGCTAAACAATTATGTTGGATTTGCCTATTGAAGATTTCAGCTGTGGAATTGGATAATCTTATTTAGGTAATATGATGGTCACATGAGAGGTTAAATCATCTATTAAAAACTTAAGCATGGTTTTTCTTACGAAAGTACTTCTGCAGGGTGTTTTGGGGTCTCTGGCTCTTTAGATTGTGAAGAGCCCACTTTGTTAGGTAACAGTTTTGCTTTTTTGAGGACTCCTCTAAGGAAGAGGAGTCAGCTGGGAAAGCTTTGACCTATTAAAGACTCAAAGCTATTGCTGTGCTCTATTGTGCAGCGTGAAGACACTAAATCTACATCACTTGGAGATTAGATGTTTGAGGGGTTAGGCCTTTGAAGACATGGTGTTCCACATACAATAAAATGTTGAGGCCATCACTAAAGTGAATGAAAGAAACCAGATGTTGTTATTTTTTTTATTCCTGTAGCTATAAAAAAAAATATCCTTTTGAATAGTAAGATTCATCTGTTGCTAAGACTACTAGGACGTCTTCTTTCTTGTGTGAGGATTTAAGTTGGCTTATATACCTTATAGATGGAAAGACCAACTTGGTACTTCTAGTATCAATACAACTTGGGTTGCTTGGTCTCTTAACCTATGGTTAAGTCAACTAGAAGGACATCTTGGATAAAATGCCCAGCGAGCATTTTCTGGCTCCCCTTCCTTCCATTATTTTTTTCCATACGCCTCCCCAACGGCATTAAGCAGGAGGGAACCCCACCTCCCAGGGACAGGAAACAACATGGAGAATCAAGGTTAAAAGCCTCTTCCTCTTACCTTCTCCAGTTGTTTCCTGTCCCTCGGGATTCTGGAGAGTCGGCAGGAGTTCCCTCCTGTTCTTGGTTTCCGCTCAGCCTGTTCTCTTCCCTGTTTGGCAGGAGGGCTGTGGCAGGAAGGAGGACTCAGGGGCTAAGAGAATTGTCCCTCCTCTTCTTTGGCACAAGTCCTGCGTGCTGGTGGGGTGCTCCGGGCTTCAGATGCGCTCTGTGTCTCAGCGATATGGTGTTTGCCGGCATCACGTTCCCGGGGCCTGGGTATCGCGAGATCCGGGACACGGACTCCCTTTTTAAGACCATTGGGCAACCATGAATGTGGAAGAAACAAAAGAATACCACACTATCCAGGACCAGATGTTTAGAGTTTAGGTGATAAGAGATGGGTGTTCCCAGTTCATGAAAATGTTAAGAAATTAATAGAAAACAAGTGGAAAGACCCTGAAAAGAGGTCAGGAGTCTCCAAGGTCTTTAAGAGGAAGTATCCATTTAGTGAGTCCGACTCCGCATTGTGGGATAAAACCTCTAAAATCGATGCACTGGTGGCTAGAATTTCTAAGAAGTTCGCTCTACTCTTCGAAGACGTGGGCCTTTTAAGGGACTCCATGGATAAGAAGTGCGAATCGATTCTAAAGAAGTCTTGGCAAACCTGTGCATCTATGCTCAGACCAAGTATCGCTGCCACATGTACGGCTAGTACCCTTTCTTTGTGGCTCTCCCAGCTGGAAGAGCACTTAGTTTCGGGCACCACTAGAGAAGACATTTTATCATCTCTGCCGGTTCTTAGATAAGCCTCAAACTGGTCAAATTATCTGCTAGATCAGTCACTCTCTCGAATTGTGCTAGAAGATCAGTGTGGCTCAGATTTTGGTCAGGAGATAACACCTCTTTATTGCAGCCCAGTCCTCAGTGGATCTCCTCAGGAATTTCCAAACTGTGAAGATCACTCTTCAGTCGTTAGACTAGAAGCTAAATTTAGAAAAATCTAGATCTAATTCCCAGCAACCAGAAGGTATTTCTTGGAATCCTGCTTCTTTGCATCTTATGAAATCCTTTTTCCCAGATGTAAAGATCCAGAATTTGATCAAGGATTTCTCAGTTTCATGCCCAAAAGAAAACCTCAATCAGGGAGATCATGGAGATTGTAGGCTTGATGACGTCTACCATCCCAACGGTCAGATGGGCTCAATTCCATACAAGAATCCTTCAGGATTTTCTTTCTGGCCTCCTGGAACAGGAGCAGGTTCTCCTTGGATTTCAAGGTGACTCTTCCAACACAAATAAGAAACTCCCTCCAGATGGTGGTTGTGCCCCGAAAATCTAAACCAAGTTCTTCAGTGGAGGACTGTGAATCAGGTGGTGATAACCACGAACGCAAGCAGGTCTGGCTGGGGAGCCCACTGCGAGAGCCAGCTGATGCAGGGGAGCTGGATTCCAATTTGCTTTCTTCAAATTCCATGGAGCTTCTGGCGGTCTTTTGTGCCCTAAAAGCCTTTCTACCACTCATCCGGGGGAAAGATCTGAAGGTGCTGTCGGACAACAAGGCCACGGTCGCCTATTTAAACAAACAAGGTGAAACAAGAAGCAGGTACCTCTGCAAAACGGCCTTTTCTCTATTCTCATGGGCTCAGAGAAATATAAACTCCTTGTCTGCAGTCCACTTAAGGGCAGAGGAAAACTCCATGGCAGATTTTCTAAGCAGAGAAACCCTAAAGCCGGAAGAATGGGCTTTGAGCAGGGAAATATTCCGTCAGATTTGCAGCAGATGGGGTCCCCCAATCTTGGATTTATTCACTACAAGATCAAACGCTCAACTGAGTCGTTTTTTTTTTTTTTTTTCTCTTTCTCACAGAGACAATCCGGGGAGAGTAGATGCCTTCTCGGGTCCATGGCCAATAGGTCTCCTATACACCTTCCCTCCTATAATCCTGATTCCCAGAGTTCTAACGAAGCTGCTGGGAGTCGAAAGGCCATCTGATTCTTATAGCTCCCTTTTGGCCCAAGAGGACTTGGTTCCCGCTTCTGTTAGATCTATGAAAAGGGGACTTCTGGCATCTCCCTCAAATTCCAGGTCTTCTCCATCAAGGCCTGGCCCATCATTCGGATCTTCTCCAATTGAGACTAACAGCCTGGGGGTTGAGTGTAACATCTAGAGATCCAGAGGACTTTCTGAGGCGGTGATTGGCACCTTACTTAACATTAGGAAACCTGTCACCTCTAAAATATACCTGAGGTCGTGGAACGCCTTCATTTTGCAGGAAATGCCTGGGATCCTTATTATCCTGTAAAGTTAATATTACATTTTTTAACAGAAAGGTCTGGAGGACGGATTAAGGGTTAGTACCCTAAAAGTCCAGGTGGCGGCTTTGAGTGCCTTTTTGGATTTAAAGCTTGCAGATTTGAGTTTGGTAAACCGTTTTTTTCAAAGGCGCCCTTAGGATTAATCCCTCTTTTAGGTCCACCATCCCCTTGCTGGGATCTGAGCTTAGTTCTCTCGGTACTCATGGATCCCCCTTTGAGCCTATTTAGTGATCTTCCACTTAGGTTGCTATCTTTTAAAACAGCTTTCCTTATTGCTATAACTACAGCTAGAAGAGTGGGGTAGATCTAAGCTTTTTCCTGCAAGCCTCCCTATCTATCTTAGAGGATAGAATAGTCCTTAAACATGAACCTTCCTTTTTAACCAAAGTTTTCTCACTCCCTACTTTCTGTTCACAGGCTAAGACTGAAAAGGAGATTAAACTGCATCACCTAGATGTCAGGAGATGCGTCCTTTCCTACCTGGCAGCCACTGAGTCTTTTAGGAAGTCTGATCGCTTGCTTGTCCAGGTGGCAGGGCCGAACAAAGGCCAAGGGGCTTCAAAAACTACCATCGCTCGCTGGATTAGACTCACTATTGCCATGGCTTACACGGAGAAAGTCCTTTCTCCTCCCTTACATCTAAAAGCTCACACTACACATGCCATGTCTACTTCCTGGGCTGAAGGGGCCTCTGCTTCCCTGGCTCAAATATGTCAAGCTGCCACCTGGTCCAGTCCGTCTACCTTTTTTTAAGCATTATAGACTGGACGTCATATCTAACAGTGACCTTTCTTTTGTCCTTAAAGTATTGTCTGCTGTGGTCCCTCCCTAAATTGTGTTCCTTTGTAAATCCTCCTGCTTAGTGCCGTTGGGGAGGCGTAATTGGATTTTCCATTTAGCCTCCACAACGGCACTGTTTGTTTCCCACCCTTTTGTTGTTGATTATCATGTTATGTCTGGTATATGTTCTTGTTATATGCTTGTACCTTCCCTACAGTTATGAAGGTGAATATAATAAATATACCGGTTCTGCATCATTTACTCTGTCCTTGGATACTTACTGGAGAAGGTAAGGGGAGGAGGCTTTTAACCTTGATTCTCCACCTTGTTTCCTATCCCTGCGAGGCGGGGTTCCCTCCTGCTTGATGCCGTGTGGATGCTAAACGGAAAATCCAATTACCGGTAAGTAATTATCATCTTTCTGGTCATCTCATCTGCTGATGTGATTACATTTTTCAGTCAGGCTGCCTAGTCAAATTCAACCTGCAGGCCTATTTGGTTAAAATACTGGCAGGGAGAAGGAAAACTGTCTTGCCATGGAAGAGAATACTCTTTTTATGTAACTCTTAGGTGGCATTTTGGATAAAGCATAAGCAATAAAGAAAGGGTTCCCTATTCGCCAGAAATCAGCTTCTTTAAGAAAAAAAATCTGAAATTAACAGAGATTGAGAGATAAAGAGCTACTTCAAATAGCTCAAATTAAGCCTTAATGACGGCCGATCCACTATGAAAGCTTTATTCTGACAGCATGACAGTAGTTTACTTATGTCAACCATCAGGTGGAACAAATTCATCCCCCATTCTTTGCCTGCCAGCAGACATTTTCCAGTGGGCAGAATCGCATGTGGCCAGTTTGTTGGTAATTCACTTGAGAAGTCAGGGGAACTCCATAGCAGATTTTATGAGCATATAAGAATGAGTCAGGCAGAATGGTCACTAGACAAACAAGTTTTTATCTAATGGTCAGATGGGGCATGCCATCAGTAGGTCCAGTGGTAGACTGCCAATACATTCTACAGGGAAATTGTGGTTGGTGGGCTGATGCCCAAGGGGCCGCCTGAGCCCTTCTCATAGCTGTCGGCCAGATACATAACCATCTGATGCTCTCAGCATTAATGCTAGGACATTAGGTACTTATGCTCTCAGCTGGTGGCTGCAGGTGCCCTCATGAATTCGACTGTATAGCCATCCACAGAACAGTGAAATAATTGAATACTGCTGCAGGGGCGATGGTATTTTGTGTTGCACTGTGGTATTTAGTTATGCAGGGGCAGTATATTGTGTTGCACTAAGGTATTGCTTGCCACTCTTACTTGTGTCCTAGCCTACTTGTATTTGCCCTGCCTACTTGTGTTGCCCCGCCTTCTGTCAATTTGGACACATACAACATGGGACCAATTTTAGTTTTTGTTATAGGACCACTTTAAATTCCCAGTCTGCCCTTGAGTAGATGTATTTGCAACAAGCAAAAGCAGGAAATTGGATATATATTTTCTCTGAACCCTTTGGATTTCCTAACAGCAATAGATACTTTGGCCCACAACTGTACCAGGAATTTTTTCATGCATTCCCATCGGTAGGACTGTTTCTCTAGCTTTGTTTTAGACCCAACTAACTGGGGTTTAAGCTTAGTAACATAAAAAAAGGGCCAGCAACCCCAGGGTAATCACATTAAAACTTAACTTTTAATGTTCTTGTTTATAGAAAAAAAAAAGACAAAGTATTGCTCAAAACTAACAAAATGCAGCACATAAAGTAGTGCTGTCGACTCAGCTATGCTCTATAGTAATCGGAGCAGTCTTACCATTCCTGTCGACACACATTGGTATGGGATACTCCAGTATGCAGAGGGATGCAGCGGGTCGTCACAATTCAGCTCCTCTTGAGTAGGCAGCAGGATGCAGTATCTGTCCCTAAGTTGCCCTACTTTGCCTAGTCTGAACTATACGTCTAGCCAAGCGGAGCACCCTCCCTGAAGGGGCAACCCCTCTGGACAGTCCCTCTCTGTTTTGGAGACCCTCCACTCAACCCTGACCCAGATAGTACCGGTCCTGCTATAGAGTTGACAGAAAGTGAAGCACTGCAAGTACTGCATTGCCCTGGATGTGTACCAGGTGACTTGAACATTGAATATGGATTTATCCCACTAAGGGGCTTGGAGTTCTGCTTATCTTTCTTTTGCATCTACCCCTAGTTTCCTGACATTTCTCTGAGTTTAAATGGCAATTGGGGGGGGGGGGGGGTGATTGTCCAGCCTACCTAGGAGTGACAGGAAGCTTGACCAATAATATGTTGGTCCCGCCCCCGTGTTGTTGTTCCCAACGAGGGTAAATAGGGAGATTAAAAAGGGCATTGTGAACTAGCAATCAATATGGAGCAATGCACGCCACCATCAGTTGTATAAACCAAATGATGAGCAGTTCGATCATCCATGGCCTTCCTGTATGACCAAGCTGGAACAACATGCAACTTGCAAAGCTCGCTCCAAGGGCATTGCCTTCATGGGGCATGCGGGGATGAATAACATAAAATCTAATCTTGGCGCACTCAGGGGCTCTCACCCAGAGCATGCCCAACAGGCAGTGCTATCCTCTCCGTCTGCAATCGTTAGAGGTTCATGGAGGACCACCCCCTGGAGTGATGTGTTTGGGAGGGTGCCTGTTGTGATGATGGAAGCTGTGCCATGTATAAATAATGCGTTGTCATGTGATAAGGAATTTGGTGACGTGCAGGAAAGCCACATCACGTGAAGAATCCTGTGGGAGGCTGGGTGGAAATCATGGACATCGCTGACGCCGCCCATTAACAAACCAGGCTGAGACCAACACAAATGTCCACTGTGGGATTAGGCAGCGGGGGGCATGATCATCTGTCAAGCATGCTGACAGATTGGATGATAGAACAATAGTGAGTGCTCCCCCATGTAGATCACTCATTGATGTTGAAGTTAGGTACAGTAACCTGCCACATTAGATATACTGGAAGGAGTGTTACTGCATGGGGGGAGAAAAGAGTGAGGAGCATAGACAAATTATAGTACATTGGCAGACACTAAATCTTTGTTCCCGCCTACTCCCTCACTGATCTGTCCAGGGGATTGGTTCTAATTCTGGACGGACATGACGCTGTGCATAAAGGGTGATCTTCCCCCAGGCAAAAATAAGGTTATTTATTGCAAGTTTGTTCATGAGATATATGACAGTTCCACAAAGAATAGGTGATAGGGTTTAAATGGAACAAATATAGCTCAACTACTCATTCAAATTCACTGGAGACTGGGTTTTATGATGGAAAATCCACCATGTTTTCTGCTGAGGTTTGAGCTTACTCTACGAGGGTTGTGCCCACTGTCTAGGCAGAGAGAGCTGATGTATCTCTCTTCTAAATCTAAACACAGTTACAAGTTGTAGCAGCACTTACGAGTTGTTAAAGTCCATTCTGTGGTGGAGCTGTCAGTGTTAGGTACCAGTCCGTTGTACCCCTACTTAACACAAATCCTGAAAGAAACTTCAGCACTCCCAGGTCTTCACAACAATTCTGTTTATTCACCTCTTCAGTGCACTGAAGAGGTGAATAAACAGAATTGTTGTGAAGACCTGGGAGTGCTGAAGTTTCTTTCTGGATTTATCTTCTAAATCTAAAATCTAGAGGTCTTATCACATTTTTAAGACTTATAGGTTACAGCTTCTTTTTTAATCAGATGTAATCAAGAGATTACAGGCTGTAGTCCATCCATAATTTTGTTGGAAAGCAAGAATTGCGTTTACCCACAACTGCACCCTAAAATTTACTCTTCCTAGTTCAGAGCTGGTTAAAGTAGAGATGCTGACAAAAAAAAAAATGCGTACAATGCAACTGCACACTGCTAACCAGATAAAGCACAAAATGCCATAGAGATATGAAGTATTCTGGAGCTAATGCTATGCTTGTTTAGTAAATTAGAGATTCTTGGCAAATATATTTTGTACAAAATTTTCTGGGCCCGTCCACCAAATCGTCAAGGTGATCTCTGTAGAACGGGAACCTAACACTATTTCCTACCTGTTATGTGCCAACCTTGGCTTCCGTATAATCAGGGGGTGTTGGTTCCACATGCATGCTGGGTCCCTTCTGCCCTTTGCCATTTATGGTGCTTCAAAGGCCTCCACTAATACAGGGATGCAGGTACCAACCATGCATGCCGAGTCTACTCGGCTTTATAGTTACACTAATTAAAATCAGCCTATGGGGCAGACGGGGCTAGTCAGGAGTGCATGACCAAATGGAGTAGCCACACCTACAGTACAAACTTACAAAGAAAAAAAGGGGAATTTCAGTCAGCACATCCCAGTGCGCAGGTGCACGCTGCTATGGCTAAGTGCACAAGGAAAGGAAAATACATACAACGCAACGGCACACTGCTAACCAGATAAAGCACAATTTTTTTAAAAAAATCAGATGTAATCAAGAGATTACAGGCTGTAGTCCATCCATAATTTTGTTGGAAAGCATTGGGAGAGCAAGAATTGCTTTTACCCACAACTGCACCCTAAAATTTACTCTTCCTAGTCCAGAGCTGGTTAAAGTAGTGATGCGCTTTCCTCCAAATTTTCTTTACAGGAGTCTTTTGTCAGATTTTTTTTTTTTGTGAACACGGTTCACTGAGATTTTGTACTTTGATGTACTTTGTTGCAAGAATGCAAGAAGTCTTTCAGTGGTTTTCTAAAATTATCTTCTTTGTTACCATGTCACCACATATGGTATGAATGGTGACAGAAAACAGCATATTTATTGTAAGAAATGTTACTTTTTTCTTTGTTTAAATATTCCATGCAATTCGGCCACTTCTGTTAAGGGCCACTGGTTTGCATGAGAAGCTTCTAATTCTAAAATTGCGGGTGATGCCACTCTCCCACAGTTCCCAGTAACCCTCAGTATGCTGTGCAGTGGAAGAAAGCAAGCATGCACCATGCAGATGATACAGGCAGATGTAGGCAGATGTGCAGTCAGCATTGTGCATATGTGTCACGCTCTGGTGTGGAGTGTATAGCCACACCAAGCGTAAGAGGGAAGGGAAAAGACCAAACAAGTGAAATGGTCACCTCCTGCAGGAAACCCTGAAACTAGGCCCTGGCTGACTACCAGTATGAACAGGCTTTAGTGGTAGGAGAGTTCATACACAGGAACCTAATAACAAACTGACCCTGTACAACCCTGCAGCTAGTGACAGGAGAAAGAGAAAACCCGTTCCTCCAAAAAGGACGGACGGACGAACAGGAAACTCCAGAAGGCAAAACCACAACAGGGAAAAGTAGGATAAACACAATAGGGAAAATGACACTTATCTTAATGCTGATATTGTAGCAACCGGATCTCAGCCGAGATCCACACCACACACAACAATGTCAGCAGAAAGTATAAACCGCAAGGGATAAATAGGGGAAAGATAATTACCACACCCACAACAGCTGAGGGGAAGGGGTGTGGTAAACAGCAACCAAACCAAGAGGAAAACATGTCAAATTATGTCACTTTTGAAAGCCTAGCCAAACGCCTGCAACCTGAAGTACGTTCGTGACAATATGTGACCACTAAGCAGTGCCATTGCAACTGATTTTATAAGCGACATCAGACATCAATAAATTTGTAATGACACATTTAGAAAATTTCATTTAAAGGGCTTGTATTATTTTTAGAAGATGAATCAAGAGCTATATTTATTTAAGCCCTTGAGCTCCAGAACATTTTTCAATTTGGCATTTTCATTTAAAGGCTATGTACACCATATGGAGGCAATTTTTTTAAAATTATTACATTGTACTCATTTTGAGCTAAAATAATTTAAGTTGGTCTTTATTCTGTATTCTCATTTTTTTCTGTACAGAGCTGAGATGCTCTAGTAGCACCCTTTGGATTTCCATCAGACCTGAGTGACTCCTTATCTCTGCTCTCTGACGCATTAGATAGTAACATAGTAACATAGTTTATAAGGCCAAAAAAAGACTTCTGTCCATCCAGTTCAGCCTGTTATCCTGCAGTTCTTATCCTACTAATAAGAATGTAACTTAAATAAAGTGTTTATGTCCTCTTAGTAGTTTATAGATAAGGTTTAATAGATGACCTGCACAAAATAAAAGTGAAAGTACCATTCACACAGCTAGAAAAACAGTTAACCCGTGACAGAACGGCTCAATATTTTTTAATAAAGGCCAATTGAAAAAATGATTTTTAGCCAAACATGAGTAAAATGCAATCATAAAAAATAGCCTCTGAAGTTGTACATGGCCTTTACCTCCCTGCCTTTCTGGAGCCATAACTTTATCTTTCTTTTCACACAGGTGCATGAGGGCTTGTTTTTGCGAGACAAGTTGGACTTTCTAATAGCACCATTTATTATTGCATATGATGTAGTAGGAAGCTGGAAAAAATTCTAAATGGAGTTGAATGAAAAAAAAATACAATTCCTCAACAGTTTTAAAGGTTGTGGTTTTACATCGTTCGCTATTATGTAAAAGTGACTTTTAATACTGACAAAAAAAAACTTCGAAAAGATTAATTTTTTTCTTCTCACCTCCATATTCTGACACCATAACTTTTTCTCAAGGTTAGGTCAATGAGCTGTGTGAGGTCCAAGTGATGGCAGGGCAATCTGTAGTTTTTATTAATACCATTTTGGAGTGTGTATGACATTTTGATCACTTTTTATTCAATTATTTGGGAAAGGTGACATTTTTTTTTATGTTTTATGCCATTCACCGTATTTTTAAATTTTATAGTATGGGTGTTTTTGGATTTAACCATTCCTAGTATTATTGAATTCTTTGTTTAGTTCTAATTTTGGAGAGAGGGAAGGGATTTGAAATTTGTACATTTTTTATTTTGTATTTTTAAACATATATTTTAATGGAAATTGATCCAATATGGAAATCAGTAAATTCCAATGCAGTGCTGCCACCTACAGGCCTGTATTGGAATATACCTGTGAAAGGTATGAGTCTCCAGCAGGCTCCGGCCTATCATTACCAGGCAACAACTTCCCCAATCTCAACAAGGGGAAGTTGTTACAAATGCGGGAGCGTGGCACTCCTGCATTTTCACCACTCGAATGCTGTGGTCCTATTGGATCACGACCTCTTAGGGGTCAAGTACTTGCTATAGGTGTTAACACAGACATTAGCAGTCGTACATGCATTTGTCAAAGAGAAGAGTAGGAAAAACCCTTTAAACTACCAACAGTCACATTAAAATTGGAAAAACCTTCCCGAAGATCTAACTTTTTTGTTGTAGATTTTAAATTTATGTCTGAAGTTGGCGCACAGCTCAGGTGGCTGATGTGCATTTGAACCCCTTACTAACAGCTTATTTTATCCTTAAAGAGGTTCTCTGGGAAGTTAGAAAATGAAAATACTTAAATATTACCTTATTATAAATATATTCCCAAATACCTTCCATTATTTATAATGGCTCCTTTCCTTTAGGGAGCAATTTTTAGGAGAAGCAAAATGGCTACCACCCTATTAATACACACAAAACCTGTCCTAATCACACAGCAAAACAAGTTGTTTCAGAGCACTGAGCTAAAGAGCTGCCTCATCCTCCTCTCTGTTCTGCTTGTCAGGGATTATGATCCTGAATACAGATTAAAAGAACTTTAACTAAATCTCTGTAGGATTGGAGTTCATGAGGAGACATTTAGTACAGAGAGGAAGGACCGGACAAGACTATGGTAATGGAGAGTCCATACAAGCGCTGCTGCTCATTATTCACATCCCCCTCACCGTCCTCTCTGTACTTCATGTCTCCTCATGAATTCCAATTCTACAGAGATTTAGCTGAAGATCATATTATACTGTATTCAGGATCATAGAAGAGGATGAGGCAGCTTTTTAGCTCAGTACTCTGAAGTAACTAGTCCTACTGTGTGATTAGAACAGGGTTTTGTGTGTACTATTATGATGACGGCCATTTTATTTCTCCTAATGATTGCTCCCCAGACAAAACAAGCCATTATAACTAATGGAAGGTATTTAGGAATATATTTATAGTGAAGTAATATTTAAGTATTTTAATTTTCCCTATTCCCGGAGAACCCCTTTAAGGGGTTCCAGCAGTCATCATTTTTTTATTTTGTTCTTTAATTTAGCTATATGATACCTTGAAAGTTGTGGGAAGAGTTGAAGTTTTTTTAGGAACCATTTTAGGGTACATATAGTGTATTAAATGTATTATTTTTTTTGGGGGGGGAGGAGATAAAACTGCAATTTTAACATTATTTTGTGGGATTTATTTTTAAGGTATTCACTGTATCTTATAAGTAATATGATAAATATAACTATACAAGTAAAATTCTGTGGGTCAGTGTGATTATGGCAAATGTTTGTTATAATACTTGCATCATAAAAAAAACTTTAGTTTTTACAAAATAAAGTTTTCTGTTACTGCATTCCAATACCCAGAACATTTTTTATTTTTCTGGTGACATAACTGTGTGAGGTCTCGTATATTAGATTAATCTGTTAATTATGATGATTATCGCTATTACTGTAACGTATAATGGGTATACAAGCAGTCCACATATTGTTTGGTAATATGGATAGAAGCAACAACGTGAAATGGAAACTTTATTGATGTTTGTGTGTGAGATACAAGTGTATGGTGTGTGTGAGGAACCGCACCCGCAGCCCTGCCCGTGCTTACGTGGGGATCATGCGGTACGGTTCAGTCTTTACCTACAAACACGTGACGTTCCAGGCTCCCTCGGGGTGTGTAAGGTTACGTACGGCACGATCCCTGTGTGGCGCTACGCACACTCACAATCCTGACCAGCTGAGAGACCCTTTTCGCTATCACCGGCAAAACCGAGTCTATCAGCCCAGTAGTACTGCCACCAGCTCTCTTTTGATATAACTCCGGTCTGTTCGATTATATCGGGTGAGCAGCCAACCCTAGATAGCGTATAACAATATAACCGAGAACACGGATGTGGGGATTCGTGATCGAGATACAAGAACAGCACAAGATTAAATTATATATTTAATCGCCTTAAGGGCTCACTAGTTAGAACTATATACACAGAAGATGGATACAGCAGTCAGATATGCAAATACAAGTGGTATGGTACAACAGAATTGAACAGAACAATATTCAGTTACCAGAGAGATGGATAGTCCGTTAAGATGATTTCTGGGTTGCTGTAAGGCCTGGCTGTAAACACATGGGGGGCAGCGATGTCAGCAGCTTGTCCAAGGGTCTCTCCAAACACCAATGCTCCAGGTGACCCCCCCCTCCAGAGAAAGACCATGGCCTGTGTTCTCTGGGGCCTTTTATCCTGCAGCCGGCCACTCGCCTCCTCAACCTCCTCGTTACGAGCACAGTTGCGCTCGTCTCACTGCGAAAGAATGCCTGCAGGCATTGTGGATCCGTCCTCACCCGACTGAAAGTCAATGGGGACGGATCGGTTTGTTATGACACTCATACCAAACGGATCCGTCCCCACTTACTTTCAGTCGGGTGAGGAGGACGGATCAGTTTGGTTTGAGTGTCATAACAAACCAATCCGTCCCCATTCACTTACATGCAGTTGAGGACGGATCCGCAATGCCTGCGGGCATTGCGCAGAGGGGCCGAGCGCTACAGTGCTCGTAACGAGCATTGCTCGCTCATCTCTAGTGGAGACCAAACACGACACACTTATCAGATTCCTGCTTGGAGATCTCCGTATCTCCGCTTCCTGACATGTGATCGCTAACTTATGGGTATGTACCTGTCCCTCTCTGTCCCCGCCTTGCGAATATATGATTGGCTTAGGTTTGTGATGAACAGCCAGTCCATAATACTTTATTAATTCCTGGCTCCAATATGACTGGAAAGTAGGAATCATTTCCTAACCAGCTGATAGCTCCCTACTGAGGGTTCTTCCTATGGAGAGGGCTTTGGTTCCGGAATGGCTGGGAGAGGTGTGAATCGTATACGTGACATACAAGTGACCTGCTTTGAAGCCAGGACACCTGCGGTGTTTACTCCATCTGCTAGGTGCCAGCAGATGGCTGTGATTGTCATGTCTATCATGGATCCTGATTCCTTATTCCTCACAGTGTGACGCTGGTAAACATTAGGGTCATGGCATAAATAAATTGCCTAAATTGGTGAAGAGGGGTAGATGGTTATTTACTCATCTCCTCACTCTATTCCTGTAAAAAAGACTTCCATGTGATAGAGCGAATATGCCGATTGATGGAAGAAAGGCGGATAGGTAACCTCATCAGAAGTCGATGTTACCTTCCCTCTGGGGTCATGAGAGAGGATATTTTTTTCTTGCCTAATGCAGGCTGTCAGCTTTTCCACTGCCCCCTTGCCTTCTTCAGGCTGGCTGAGATCACAGCCAGTTGAAGGGAGGAGTGTTGCTTTAACCCGTTTATATCTTGGTCTCTGTAGGAGCTAGATGTATGGGCCTTGTCTTGTTTGAAAGCTGACAATTTAAGTTGTAAAACAAGACCAGCTCCTCTACATTGGGAGATGCATCCTCTTAGAATTCGGGTCAAGATTGAGAGCAGCTGAAACCTGCCATGAGTACAGTTCAGAAGACTGTGGTCAGGCAGGAATTCACAGCGTCATACTGTAAATCATGATGATGCTATAAGTTCAGCCAAAAGAGCCATATTCAGTTCGGGAAATGTGGCCATCAAATGAAACTTGTTTCCCAGACCCAACAGGCTCATGTGAAATTGGCCGAAGGGTCTTAAAGCCTATTTACCCTTGGCTTATAGTGGTATTTGATAATTGCTGCCTTCTTTTGCGCATTTAGGTGTAATTGTCATTCAATGAGTAGAGGTCAGGGGAGTAGGGATATGAATTCCACCTTATTTACAAGGCTATATCTCAGCCAGCCGATATTAAATGTAACGTGTATAAATTGGTGTATGTTTAGTGTATAGTTTGTCTTCATACTGTAGCTGGAAAATGTTAATAGTTATGCTGTATAGTTGCACATTATCTGTGTCCGAGTGAATTGCATCTTTGTATTGCTCCAGCGCTGCTACGCAGGCTTTAAAGGAAACCGGTAATCAATTTTAAGCTGCACTGGGAGCAGGCATGGGCTGCCACACAGGGGAACAAGTGAATACTTCAGTGGGCCCCTAGACCACATACCCTGCACTAGTGGCACATGGGACAATAGACTGACTGTTCTACTCATACTGTAGGTATGCAGCATACTGTATCCCAAACTGGGTAGATTATGTAACAAATTACCCAATTTATTATTATAGATGCATCAGGTTGCTAAGATGACTTGCAGGTAAACAGGCAGGCCAGTCAGTGTCATCTTTTATCAGAGACCTGCCCTTTCAAAGTCACTATGGGAACCCCCATAATCATCTCCTCTTGCTGCTAATGTGAACCAACAATAATTGGCATGCAGTTATACAATTGGGCCCCTAAAATGAATTTAACTGGTAGGCCCTAGGCATCAGAGTCCGACACTGAATTGGCGCACAAAGTACTGGAAGCTGATCTGATTTTAGCGGTGTGTCACACATGAGTTTTTTTTTTTGTTTTTTTTTATACTTACATTCATGTTAATATGGGATATGTTGGCAAAATCTCATGGTTATGTATATTCACACACAACCAGTTATTGTACATATTATATATAGACACAGATCTCACAAATGCATACATTTTAATTTAATTTCTTATTAATTATTTATGCTGCGGTTGGTCAGTACCAGAGTATTGTCCCTGTGGTAATTACTATCAATTGAATCTAAACATGTCGTCTATTTGTGCGTTTCTTTCTATCACTTGATTGGGGTTATTTTATGTGGTTCTCCTCCCATGGTACACACCTCTGTTTCCTGATGTTTTCAGCCCCAGTCATGTGATTATGAGGTCCGATCACGTGACTTCTACACTGACAATGCTCCTCGCTGTAGGACCAATATTTCTAATGTTTTCTAGCAGTCACGAGACCGCAACTGCGGTCATGTGATCTGCTTTAGCAATGCCTCTTGTGTCTTCTAGCAGTTGCGGTCATGTGATCTGCTCCAACAAGATCAGTGGCTGAGGAAATTTTCTTTGTTTCCAAGAGAACAGAGGTGGATCTCGAGTGGAATCAACTGAACTTGCTGATATATAACTCATTAAATTAAACCAAGCTGACACAATTTATGAAATTCAGCTACAGCTGTGTGCTTTTTATGTTAGATGAAAAAGAGAAAAAGAGCAGAGAAGGCGCGCCACATGTGCCTGATCAATATGTAAAACGGGGTTATGGAACAAAGTAATGTGCTTACCACTAATGGTTGTGAGAAGCCACAACCACTATGTTGAGCTTCGCTGGTTATTGAAAAAAACAACCAGCAACACGTCTAGGTAGGGTCTGTAGACTGCAGCCAAGGTCCACACGTACACCCCTTCCGTAGGATACTGGGGTGTCAGTAGGTTCAAGTTGTTTAGATACTAAAATGCTTTACTGGAAACTGTTTTTATGTCATGCTATTAATGTATGCAAATTTGGAGGCGTTCCCTTGAAACAGGAAACAGCCCTTAGTAGGTGTGTATGCTTTTTGGCACTCATTTTAGGTATAAGACTCTGTATGACTGTTATAATGATATAAGCAATTCTGTACCTGATGAAGGGGAAGTTATATCACTGAAACACATTGTATCTGATTGCTTCTTTCAAACTGGATTAATAAAGCAAGATTTCCTGTACGTTGTGGGCCATGAGGCTCTTTGCACCATGCAGTAATACCAACACATAAGCTAAAAGTAAGTGGTTGCCAAGAACCAGGTTTAGAACCATTGCAGCAAGGTTATTCATGAGCTCTTGCCCTCCCCACCCACCTACTGATAATTAGCAGTTCTTTCCTAGGGAGAAAACTGGAATCATCGGCAAAGTGCGTGGGGAGCAGAGGAGATAATGAATAACCATGACTCTTCTTAGGCACACATGACTCTTTTCCAGGCTCCAGTGGCTCTGATTATAAAGCTGGGCCTCTGCAACCACCTACTTATCACTTATAAGTGATACACCTCTGAAATCGGCATGTCTATCAACACTTTGTGCTGTCAGGTCCCCACGCTGCGGTGGCAGGGTCCCAATGGTTGCCATGGTACCCGGAAGTCTTAATAAGGCTTCTGGGCCTGCCAGCTATGGAGGACTATGAGGCCCAGCCCCCAGGCTGGTCTCATAGGCAAACAGTCAGTGTAATGTCTCATTTACACGACAGTCTTTTGGTCAGTGATTTCCATCAGTGATTGTGAGATAAATCCAGGAATGGAGGCTACACAGACATCAGGTATAAAAAAAAAAAAAATCAAACCGAAATCACTGATGGAAATCACTGATCGAACACTGACATGTAAATGAGGCATAATACTGACAGTACAATGTATTACTGTACACTAGAGTTGTCACGATACCAAAATTTTGATTCGATTTCGATACCAAGAAAAAGTATTGGATACTCGATACCACACCGAAAAAATAAAACACAAAAAAATCTGTGTGCCCCATCAGACCTCAGATCAGCCCACTGTGCCAGCATCAGACCTCAGATTAGCCCACCGTGCCAGCATCAGACCTCAGATCAGCCCATCGTGCCCCCATCAGACCTCAGATCAGCCCACCGTGCCCCCATCAGACCTCAGATCAGCCCACCGTGCCCCCATCAAAATAAAATAAAAAAATCTCTTACCTGTCCTGCGCCACGGCTCCGCTCCGGGTCCGGCGCTCCTCTTCTTCTCTTCCCGACGCTGCACTGTCACCTGACTGCGTGCAGCGTCAGGTCAGAGTGCGCACTACGTCCTGACACTGTACGCGGTCAGGACAGTGCAGCGCGGGCCCAGAGAAGAAGAGCGCCGGAGCGGAGCTGCGGCGCAGGACAGGTAAGATAATTTTTTATTTTAGTATCGCAAAATAGGAAATTCCGGTACCGAATCGATACTGGTATAAAAGTATCGATTCAGTATCGAATTATCGATACCCGAGGCAACCCTACTGTACACCATGTATTGTAATGTGTTGTAAAGTGGATCAGACCCCCAAAAGCTGAAGCATAGTGAGAAAAAAGTAAAACTTAAAGTAAAATAAAAATGTGTTTTGCGAAAATAACATTTTCAAGTAAAAAAAAAAAAGTACCCCTTTCCCTTAATTAAATCGTTTTAAATTGTAAGAAAAAATAAATAAATAAATAAATTAGACATATTAAGTATTGCTGTGACCATAACTATCAACTCTGTATCACATAGTCTAGCCCGTTAGGTGAACACCATAAAAAAATAAAAAACTGCCAAAATAGCAATTTTTTGATCACTTGGCGTACAGAAGGGTAATATTGAGTGATCAAAATATCATATGTACCCCAAAATGGTACCAATGAAAATGTCACCTCATCCCTCAAAAAATGATCCCCCACACAAGACCATAGCCAGAAAAATAAAAATATTAACACAAACTTTCAGAAAATGTTAACACTAACTTTAGGGTGACTTCTCTATGGTCTGTTTATTATTTCACCCCAAAGTCTCTGCAGTTTTCAGCACAAGATCTGTAAATCACCACACTGGGCATCAAATGAACATGGTGCTCTTTTACTCCTGAGCGCTGTGGCATGCCCAGGCTAAAGATTAAGATCACGTAGTCATCAAGTAGGGTGTTTATAAAACCAGGAAGCATGACATAATAAGAAGAGGACTTGCTTTTCACACTATCTTACAGAGGACACAATATAGAGGGCATATCTGGAAAAAATTAAATTTTTCACTTTGCACCATCTGCAGACCTGTGGTTTGCCGATACAACACTTTACGACCACATGTGGGGTATTGTCATACTCAGGAGAAAATTGGTAACAAATTGTAGGGTGCATTTTTTTTCTCATTAGCCTTTGTAAAAATGAAAAACTTGGGCCTTTCTTGTAAAAATATTTTTTCATTTTCACAGACAAAGGTTTCTAAATTCTATGAAATGCCTGTTGGGCCACGGTGTTCACGATGGCCTTTTTAAAATGTGTAATTTCTGAAATGCAGTCACTTTTGGGGGTATCCATTGTAGGGGTACCTCAGGGTGTTGTA
The DNA here is from genome assembly GCA_900303285.1 of Rhinella marina. Taxonomy (NCBI): domain Eukaryota; kingdom Metazoa; phylum Chordata; class Amphibia; order Anura; family Bufonidae; genus Rhinella; species Rhinella marina. Next base: position 167,108 of record ONZH01025358.1, on the reverse strand, counting down.
TAGCACCTGAAAAGTATTCCACTCAAGTCTGCCCTCCAAAAGCCACATGGTTCTCCTTCCCTTCTTAGCTCTGTTGTGTTCCCATACAGCAGTTTATTACTACAAACGGAGTGTTTTTTTGTGTGGTGCTTTTTCTTCTTTTACCCCTTGAGAAAATGAAAAATAAACGTTTTCTTGTAAAATATGTATTTTTTATTTATTTTCAAAGCCAAGTATTCCATGGGGTGTAGTTTCCAATATAGGGTTAAATTTTGGGGGTTTCTACTGTAGGGGTACCTCAGGGGGTCTTTAATGTGACATGATGCCTGAAATTATTCTAGTGAAATCTACCAAAAGCCATATGGTACTCCTGCTCTTCCAAGCCCTGCTGTGTGCCCATACAGCAGTTTATGCCCACATATAAGGTGTTGCCGTATTCAGGAGAAAATGGGTAACAAATTGTGAAGTTCCTTTTTTCCGATTACCTCTTGTGAGAATAAAAAAAATATGGCGCTAAAGAAACTTTAGTGCCAAAATTAAATTTTTCATTTTCATGGCCACGTGTTTCTAAGTTCTGTGAAATGACTGTGGGGTCAAAGCATTCACTGCACCCCTCAAAAAATACGTAAGACGTTTAGTTTCCAAAATGGGGCCACATATTGGGAGTTTCCACTCTGGGGGTACCTCAGTAGCTCTTCAAGCACAACATGGCACTCAAAAACCAGTCCAGTAAGTAAGTGTTATGCTGCCCTAATGCCAGGCCAGACACACAGAAACTCGAACTCGCAATTTTGTATCAGTGAGATGTACCATATTTTTCGCCCCATAAGACGCATTTTTTCCCCCCAAAAGTGGGGGGGGGGGAATGAAAATGTCCCTGCGGCTTATGGGGCGAATGCTAATGAGCCCTTCCATTATGGAAGCGCTCATAAGCACTGGAGGACAAGGAAGCGGTGAAGCCTCCGTCCTCACGCTGTGTGCGTCGGGTCACGGCACAGCCACAGCAGGGAGAAGGAGCGTGGGCGGAGAGGAGCGGCGGCGTCCAGGAACAGGAGAGGTAAGTGGATTTGTTTTATTATATTAGATCTGAGGCTGGGGGCTGACATTAGGCTGATGAAGTGGAGCTGACATATGGCTGGGGGCTGATATCAGGCTGCTGGGGGGCTGATATCAGGCTGCTGGGGGCTGATCAGAGGCATGGGGCTCTTATCTGAGGTCTGATTGGAGGTTATTCACATTGGTGTCTGAGCTGAGGTCTGATATGAGGTGTTATTGGGGTCTTATTAACATTGGGGGTCTTATTGGGGCTGTTAGCTGTGGTCTGATTAACATTGAGGGTCTGATTGGTGGTCTGACCAGAGGTCTAATGAAAAATATTTTTTTTCTTATTGTCCTCTAAAACCTAGGTGAGTCTAATGGGCCGGTGCGTCTTATAGGGCGAAAAATACGGTAATATCGTGACCTCTCCTTATCTGACAGGATTTCACAGCATTAGGGCTTGTTCACACCGTATATATTTTTCGTTTCCGTGGGGTCACTTTTTTAGGGTTTTCACTCTATGGGTACGTCAGGGTCTCTCAATTACAAAATGGTTCCCAAAAACCATTCTAGCATAATCTGCCTCCAAAATCCATATGGCGCTCCTTTCCTTCTGACCACTGCCACTTGCCCATAGAGCAGTTTACCACCACATATGGGGCATTTCTGTAAACTGCAGAATCAGAGTAATGTATATTGAGGTTTAGTTTGCTGTGTTGCAAGAAAAAAATTGATTAACATGAAAAATCTGCATAAAAAATGAAATTTTGAAATTTCGCCTCCATTTTCCTTTAATTCTTGTGGAACACCTAAAGGATTAACAATGTTTGTAACGTCAGTTTTGAATAATTTGAGGGGTGTAGTTTCTAAAATGTGGTCATTTATGGGTGATTTCCATTACATAAGTCCCTCAAAATAACTTTATATCTGAATTGGTGCTTAAAAAAATGGTTTGGGAAATTTTGTTGAAAAATTACTTCTAAAGTTCTAAGCTTTATAACTTAAAATGACGTTTACAAAATGATGCCAACATAAAGTAGACATATGGGGAATGATGACTGATAACTATTTTGTGAGGTAATACTATCTGTCTTAAAAGTAGAGAAATTCAAATTTAGAAAATTGTGAATTTTTCCAAATTTGTGGTAAATTTGGGATTTTTTTTTTATAAATGAAAGAAAAATATATTGACTCAAATTTACCACTGTCATGAAATACAATGTGTAACGAGAAAACAACCTCAGAATGGCCTGGATAAGAAAAAGTGTTCCAAAGTTACCACATAAAGTGACACATGTCAAATTAGCAAAAAATGGCCTGGCCAGGAAGGTCTGGCCCGGGGTAGAAAGGGTTAATATGCTAAAAAAAAATTGTGAACAAGGCCTCAGGTCCAGATGATTTACACCCTAGAGTTATAATGGAGCTCTGTTTAGTTATTGTTTTGCCTCTGTTCATAATATTTACAGATTCTTTAACCCTTTCTGTACTGAGCCACTTTTCACCTTAAATCCCAGGCCGATTTTTGCAAATCTGACATGTCACTTTATGTGGTAATAACTTTAGAATGCTTTTACTTATCCAGGCCATTCTGAGTTTGTTTTCTCGTGACACATTGTACTTCATGACAGTCATACATTTGAGTCAATATATTTCAACTTTATTTATGAAAAAATCCAAAATTTACCAAAAATTTTGAAAATTTTTCAATTTACAAAATTTTAATTTCTCTGCTTTTAAAACAGAAAGTGATACCTCATAAAATATTTCTTACTTAACATTCCCCATATGTATACTTTATGTTGGCATCATTTTGTAAATGTCATTTTATTTTTTTAGGAAGTTAGAGGGCTTAGAAGTTTAGAAGCAGTTTTTCAAATTTTCAACAAAATTTCCTAAACCATTTTTTTGAGCACCAATTCAGTTATAAAGTGATTTTGTCAGCCTTACCTAATGGAAACTACTAATAAATGACCCAATGTTAAGGTCCTTTTACACGGGCCGATTATCGGCCGAAAAATCGTTCCTAGGAACGCTAGTGCCGATAATCGGCCTGTGTAAAAGTGGCCCTAATCAGCCGACGAACGAGCAAAACGCTCGTTCGTCGACTGATTGGATCTTTTGTAGAAACCAAAAGATCCAATCTGTCGGGCGCACATCGCCCTGTGTAAACAGGCGATGTGCGCCTGACAGTATGGAGCTTCCCGGCCGCACGAGCGATACAGCAATCACTCGTGCGGCCTGGCGCTCTATTCGTCGGGCCGTGTAAAGGCTCCCTGCCCGAGCGCCGATATCGCTGATCGACGCTCGGGCAGGGAGAATAATCGGCCCGTCTAAAAGGGCCTTTAGAAACTACACCCCTCAAATTATAAAAAACTGATGTTGAAAACTTTGTTAACCCTTGAGGTGTTCCACAAGAATTAAAGGAAAATGGAGGTGAAATTTCAAAATTTCACTTTTTTGGTAGATTATTCACGTTAATAATTTTTTTCTTGCAACACAGCAAGGGTTAACAGCAAACTAAACCTCAATATACATTACTCTGATTCTGCAGTTTACAGAAATACCCCATATGTGGTTGTAAACGTCTCTATGGGTTTGTGGCAGTGATCAGAAGGAAAGGAGCGCCATATGGGTTTTGGAGGCAGATTTTGCTAGAATGGTTCTTAGGCACCATTTTGTAATTGAGAGACCCTGACGTACCCCTACAGTGGAAACCCTCAAAAAGTGACCTCATTTTGGAAACTACACCCTTCAAATAATATATTAAGGAGTGTACTGAGCACTTTGAGCCCCTAAGCGTTTTACGGAATTTGGCTGTGAAAATGAAAAGTTTCATTTCTTCCAATAAAATGTTGCTTTAGCCCCAAATTTTTCATTTTCACAAGGGGTAACAGAAGAAAAGCACTCCCTAATTTGTTACCCATTTTCTCCTGAATACGACAACACACCATATGTAGTGATAAACTGCTGTGGGGGCACATGGCAGGACTCAGAACAGAAGGAGCACCATATGGATTTTGCAGCACAGATTTTGATGGATTGGTTTGCGGGAGCCATTGATATTTATTTTTTTTGTTATTGTCTTATGTGGAGCCTCATTTCTAGCGGGATGAGGTGACTTTTTCATTGGTTCATTGGGGTACATAAGAATTTTTGATCGCTTGGTATTACACTTTTTGTGAGTCAAGGTGAAAAAATAGCTGTTTTGACATTGTGGGTTTTTTTTTTTTTGTACATTTTTTTTACAGCATTCAACCGAAGGGGCAAATGATGTGATATTTTTATAGAGCAGGTTGTTATGGACGTACCCAATATGTCTATTATTTTTATTTTTAAGTTTTACACAGTAAATTAATTTTTGAACAGAATAAAATCTTTTTTTTGTGTTGCCATTTTCTGAGAGCCATATTTTTTTTATTTTTTGGGCGATTGTCTTAGGTAGGGTCTCATTTTTTGCGGGACGAGAGGACGGTTTGATTGGTACCATTTTGGGATTAATACGTCTTTTTTATCGCTTGGTATTACACTTTTTGTGAGGCAAGGTGATCAGAAAATGGCTTTCTTTACACTGTTTTTTTTTCTTAATGGCGTTTACCTAGCGGGGTCGGTCATGTGATATTTTTATAGAGCCGGTCGATACGGACGCGGCGATACCTAATATGCCTACTTTTTCTTTTTTTCTCTATTTTTGCAATTTTTTACTTTATTTTGTAATTTTTTTTGTAAAACTTTATTTTTTTAACTTCTTTTTTCACTTTATAATTTGTCCCAGTCTGGAACTTCAACTTTTGGGGGTTTGATCCCCTGCACAATGCATTGCAATACTTCTGTATTGTAATGCATTGGCTGTAAGTGTATTACACAGTGTAATACATTTACAGCCTGCTGCCTGTGAGATACAGGGGGCTGGATCTCACAGGCTTCCATAGAAGGCAGCCCGATGCCTAAGAAAGGCATCGGGCTGCCTTTCCTGCCATCGGGTCCCTGTCACAGCAGCGCGGGGACCTGATTGGCTTTCCCTCCCACCACAGACATCGCACATGCCGCGGTCAGCACTGACAGTGGTAGTGCGAGGGTTAATGCACCGGCATCGGTGTTTTCACCTATGCCGGTGCATACAGCAGGGGTCCGGCTATCGGCCACTGCCGGACCCCTGCAGCTGATCGGGCGAGCGCAGCTCCTGTGCCCGCCCGATCAGAGCGGCACTGGGATTTGTGTAAGGGTTAATGACAGGCATTGTACCAAGAGATTTAAGGCAAGGCGAATGTGGTGTCCATGGTCTTCACCAGGAAATTATAGACCAGTAAGGTTCACATCTACAAATATCAAAAAGTTTTTTTATTTCTAAGTAATTCAGTTCTAAAAGTGAAACACATATATTATATAGTCATTACGAACAGAGTGAACTTTTTCAAGTATTTATTTATGTTAATGCTGATGATTATGGCTTACTGGCAAGGAAAACCCAAAAGTCATTATCTCAGAAAATTTTACTAATTAACCCAAAACACCTACAAAGGCTTCCCAAGCCTTTAAAAAGGTCCCTTAGTCTGGTTCACTAGGCGACACAATCAGGGGCGGTCTTGGGCACCACACATCCTATGCATTTGCATAGGGCCCCCGACGTCCAAGGGGGCCCCCACGCTCCGCTCTTGTGCTGGTGTCCAAGACCGCCCGCCCAGTTGTCACGTACTGCATTTGTCCGAATGCGTACTCATTTTATAAATTAGTACACTAATGCGTACTAATTTCTAAAATGCATACACATTAGTGTACATACTAAAATATGCATATGAATTAGCGTGCAGATTTGAAAAAGCGCACGCAAATTCCACCCGAGCATGCTCTAGTCCCAGTCTTTGATGTGTGGGGGGGCGTGCCATTGGGAGGGGTGTCATCAGCGGGCGTGTCATCAGGGGCGTGACGCGTCATTGGGGGTGGGGGCCCCCGGACATAACTTCGCTTAGGGCCCCAGAAATGCCAAGACCGCCCCTGGACACAATCATGGGGAAGACTGCTAACTTGACAGATGTCCAGAAGGCTGTCATAGAAAAAGGTGAACAAGCAACAGGAAGAACCGCAGCCTTGATAGGATTGTTAAGAAAAGGCCTTTCCTAAATTTGGGGGAGATTCACAAGGAGTGGGCTGCTGCTGGAGTCAGTGCTTCAAGAGCCACTGCACACAGAAGTATCCAGGACATGGGCTACAAGTGGCACATTCCGTGTGTCAAGCCACTCATGACCAATAGACAACGCCAGATGTGTCTTACCTGGGCCAAGGAGAAAAGGAACTGGACTGTTGCTCAGTGGTTAAAGGTGGTGTTCTCAGATGACAGTAAATTTTGCATTTCATTTGGAAATCAAGGTCCCACAGTCTGGAGGAAGGGTGGAGAGGCACTCAATCCAAGCTGCTCGAGGTCTAGTGTGAAGTTTCCACAATTAGTGATGGTTTGGGGAGCCATGTCATCTATTGGTGTAGGTCCACTGTGTTTTATCAAGAACAAAGTCAGTGCAACTGTCTACCAGGAAATTTTAGAGCACTTAATGCTTCCCTCTGCCGACAAGCTTTTTGTAGATGGAATTTTTATTTTCCAGCAGGACTTGTCACCTGTCCACACTGCCAAAAGTACCAATACCTGGTTTAATAACCACAGTATCACTGTGCTTGATTGGCCAGCAAACTCGCCTGACCTTAACCCCATAGAGAATCTATGGGGTATTGTCAAGAGGAAGATGAGACACCAGAACCAACAATGCAGATGAGCTGAAGGCTGCTATCAAAGCAACCTGGGCTTCCATAACACCTCTGCAGTGCCACAGGCTGATCGCCACCATGCCATGTCACATTGATGCAGTCGTTCATGCAAAAGGAGCCCCAACCCCAAAGTATTGAGTGCATTTGCTGTACATACTTTTCATTTGGCCAACGTTTCTGTGTTTAAAAAAAAATTACAGTTGGTGTAATATAGTATTCTAATTTTCTGTGATAATGAACTTTGGATTTTCCTTGGCTGTAAGCCATAATCATCAACATAAATAGAAATAATCTCTTGAAAAAGTTCACTCATTTTGTAATTATAAAAAAATACTATAGAATATGTTTCACTTTTTGAACTGAATTACTGAAAAAAAACTTTTTGATATTCTAATTTATTCCGATACACATGTATAGAGGGAAAAGTGTTTAAGGGCCTTCTACGGGACTACACACAGGATTATGTAACTGTCAATAATATAATAAGTGATAGCCAACATGGGTTTACTAAGTAAGGCTGCGGTTCTCCCTGTTACTTGTGCACCTTGTTCCTTCCACTCAAAGATTACATTAATATCCATTGATACAGCACACTGAACAGCCAGTTTCTTTAGCATTAATGACATAGAGGATGGGATTAATAGTGATGTTTCTATTTTTGCAGATGACAACAAACTTTGTAATACGGTACAGTCTATGGAAGATGTTAATACGTTACAAGATGACTTGGACAAACTTACTGTTTGGGCCTCCACTTGGCAAATGAGGTTCAATATAGATTAAATGTAAAGTTATGCACTTGGGGGCTAATAATCTCCATGCAGCATATGTCCTAGGGGCAGTAAAACTGGGAGAGTCACTTGTTGAGAAGAATCTGGGTGTATTAATAGATCATAGATGACTTAACAGCATGCAATGCCAGTCAGCTGCCTGTAAGGCCAACAGAATTTTGTCTTGTATTAAAAGAGGTATGGACTCGCAGGACAGGGATGTAACATTGCCACTATACAAAGCATTAGTGCGACCTCAACTGGAACACAGAGTTCAGTTCTGGGCACCAGTCCATAAAAAGGATGCCCTGTAGTTAGAAAAAGTACATAGGAGAGCAACTAAACTCATAAAGGGCCTGGACGAGCTTAGTTATGAGCAAAGATTAAATGAACTGAATTTGTTTAGCCTTGAAAAAAGACCTTTAATGGGGGACATAATTAACCTGTACAAATATATAAACGGACCATACAAAAAATATTAAGGGAAGCTATTCTGTGTTAAACCCCCTCAAAAAACAAGGGTCCACTCTTTAAGGCTGGAGAAAAAAAATTTGATCATAAGAGGCGACAAGCATTCTTTGTAGTAAGATCTGTGAATCTCTGGAATAGCCTGCCCCAGGAGTTGGTCACATCAAATACAGTAGATGGCTTCAAAAAAGGTTTAGATGACTTTTTAATTCAAAATAAAATTCGGGCTTATGACAACGTATAGAAATCTTGTTCTACATACCCTTTACCTTCGGCCCAACCCCTTTTTAAAAAGAAGATGGACATTGATCGATATAGCAGGATTACAGGTTGGACTTGATCGACTTCTGCCTTTTTTCCAACCGTAACAACTATGTAACTATATATATATATATATATATATATATATATATATATATATATATATCTGAATTGCCTGAATGTGACGGCAGGTCCAATACTTAAAGGGGTTGTCCGGTTTCAGAGCTGAACCCGGACATACCCTTAATTTCATCCAGGCAGCCTGGCTAAATCGCGCAGGGCAAAGGCATTTAGCACGGTTCCTGTGACGTACCGGGCTCTGCCAGGCAGAGGCTTCTGCCCAGAAGTGAGCCCGGTGACTTCACCGGCACTGATGGAGGGGCTTTAGCACTGCCCTAGCCAGTAAAACGGCTAGGGCAGCGCTAAAGCTGGCCCATTAGAGCTGCTGGCGTCACCGAACACACTGCTGGGTGGAAGCCTCCACCCGGCAATGTGTGTTTACAAACAAAAGTGCCCTTGCCCTGCACGATCCAGCGCAGGGCAAGGGAGGGCATCGGAGCATGAGATACTCCGATGCTAACATCAGGCAGGCTGCCTGGGTGAAATTAAGGGTATGTCGGACAACCCCTTTAAGAATTTAGACCACACTCAGGGCCACATTTTGTCTAAAACTAGCCCCGCATATTGCATTGTCCATAATACAACTGCTGTTCCCACAGGGTCTGTCAGAGTTGTATAGAAACCTTTGCTCAATAATATGCAGTACTGTGCAGTGATAATATTAAAGCAAAGGGATCGTTTTTTTTTATCATTTTGATGTATTTAAAAATGAGCTTTCTTCTTGAGGGGAAGCCCTGACTTGTTTAGGTTTTTATTGTTTGACCTTTTTCTTCTCATGGGTAAGGATAGCATTATCTCTAGATGCATGCTTTCTATCAATTAGTTTATTATTTTTCCCTGAAACAGTTTCCATGGTGATCAGTGTGGATTTGCTGTGTGTGAGTGTTTTTTTTTTCTCTGAAGGGTGTAGTAATCTTGTATTGGGGTTAGAGGTTACACTAATCATTAAATCTATCTGTTAGTCCATCAGGAGAAATATTATACACTACTTCTAAGCATGTCTGTATAATGGAACAAACTACATTATGTGGTTGAATCTGACTCAGAATTTTTTGTTGAATACTTTACTTGTGGCACATTGTTACGAAGAGGTGTTTATTTGAAAACTCTTATAGAATACTGTATACCTACAAACTATAATCCTTGTTAAAAAATATAAACCCCTAAATTGACAATGAAGTTCTCTTTTAGATTCACGTTTGAGTATGTGGTGTTCAAGTGATTTGTGTGTGATTTATTTGATGGCATTATCTAGTCACTGGTAAATGTCTAGATAGTGGTATAAATAAACAGCCAAATTAAGCACAGAGGGGCAGATCTCAGTATGGTCAAGCTGTAGTACATAGATTTCTCTGCAGCTGTTTAGCATCCGGACAACAGAAAGTTATTGTTTTAATCAGCATGAGCACTACCAGGCCGTACTCACGTACACACTTATTTTTTGTCCGCGTCCTTTCCGTTTTCTGTTCCCTGTATGCACTTGAATAGGAAATTACCCTGCAAGAACATGTAGGTTCTTGGCATTGAATTGGATAAATGGGGTTTTCAGGGATTAAAACAATATTAATACAATATATACAAAGGGAACCTATATATCAATCTGGTCAGCTCCTGCTGCTCTATAACATGCTGGCTGCAGATTTCTTTGTTTGCATGGTGATAGATTCCCTTTTACACCTGGACAGTTGATAAAAAATATCACCCAATACCTCTTCTATACTGACCACCCCAAGCATTGCCATTATACTGGTCTCTGTTTATTTCCCTGCAGTGATGAGGTGTTGTACATGCACATGACTTCTGCAGTCACTTACTGACATCAGCAGTGATTCTAGCATATGTGGTACATAATCACTGCAGGGAAATATTTTATTTTACCTTTTCTACCCCAAACCAGTTTTCACCTTCCTGCCCAGGCCATTTTTTGCTAATTTGACATGTGTCACTTTATGTGGTAATAACTTTGGAACACTTTTACTTATCCAGGCCATTCTGAGATTGTTTTCTCGTTACACATTGTACTTCATGACCATTCGTGGTAAATTTGAGTCAATATATTTTTCCTTTTATTTATAAAAAAAAATTAACAAATTTACCAAATATTGGGTAAAATTCACAATTTTCAAAATTTTAATTTCTCTACTTTTAAGACAGATGGTAATACCTTATAAAATTGTTATCAGTCATCATTCCCCATATGTCTACTTTATGTTGGCATCATTTTGTAAATGTCATTTTATTTTTTTAGGAGGTTAGAAAGCTTAGAACTTTAGAAGCCATTTTTCAAATTTTCAACAAAATTTCCCAAACCATTTTTTAAGCACCAATTCAGATATAAAGTGATTTTGAGGGGCTTACGTAATGGAAACCACCAATAAATTACCCTATTTTAGAAACTACACCACTCAAATTATTCAAAATTGATGTTACAAACTTTTCTAACCCTTTAGGTGTTCCACAAGAATTAAAGGAAAATGGAGGCGAAATTTCAAAATTTCATTTTTTTATGCAGATTTTTCATGTTAATCAATTTTTTTCTTGCAACACAGCAAGGGTTAACAGCAAACTAAACCTAAATATACATTACTCTGATTCTGCAGTTTACAGAAATGACCCATATGTGGTGGTAAACTGCTCTGTGGGCAAGTGGCAGTGGTCAGAAGGAAAGGAGCGCCATATGGATTTTGGAGGCAGATTTTGCTAGAATGGTTTTTGGGCACCATTTTGTAATTGAGAGACCCTGACGTACACATAGAGTGGAAACCCTAAAAAAGTGACCCCATTTTTTAAACTACACCCTTCAAAGAATATATTAAGGGGTGTACTGAGCACTTTGATCCCCTAAGCATTTTACGGAATTTGGAAACACTTGGCTATAAAAATTAAAAGTTTCATTTTTTCCAATAAAATGTTGCTTTAGCCCCAAATTTTTAATTTTCATAAAGGGTAACAGGAGAAAAAGCACCCCATAATTTGTTAACCATTTTCTCCTGAATACGGTAACACCCCATATATGGTGGTAAACCGCAGTAGCGGCACATGGCAGGTTCAGAACAGAAGGAGTGCCATGTGGATTTTGCAGCGCAGATTTTGATGGATTGGTTTACGGGTGCCATTGGTTTTTATTTTTTGAGTTATTGTCTTATGTAGGGGCTCATTTTTTGCAGGATGAGGTGAATTGGTACTATTTTGGGGTACATAAGAGTTTTTGATCGCTTGGTATTACACTTTTTGTGAGTCAAGGTGAAATAAAATGGCATTGTTTTATTAATTTTTTTTTTACAGTATTCACCTAAAGGGGCATATCATGTGATATTTTTAAAGAGCAGGTTGTTACGGATGTGGTGATACCCAATATGTCTATTTTTATTTTTAAGTTTTACACAGTAAATACATTTTTGAACAGAATTAAATCTTGTTTTTGTATTGCCATTTTCTGAGAGCTATAGTTTTTATTTTTTGGCCGATTGTCTTAAGTAGGGTATCATTTTTTGCGGGATGAGATGACCGTTTGGTACCATTTTGGGGTATATGCCTTTGAATGCTTGGTGTCAATACAATTATTAAATTGTATAATATTAAAGTTTTTGTGTGGGAAGGTGACCGAAAAATGCACTTTTTTTTTTTTTTTTACTGCGTTGGCAGGTTGGATCATGTGATATTTTTATATAGCCAGTCGATACAAATGCGGCGATACCGAATATGTCTACTTTTGTTTTTTTTTTCTCTTTTTAATTTTTTTTTTTTTTACTTTATTTTGGGAAAAGGACATTTTTTTTTTGTTTTTTTTTCTTGAAACTTTTGATTTTTTTTGTAAAACTTAATTTTTTTAACTTCTTTTTTCAGTTTTTTTGTCCCACTCTGGGACTTTGGAACAACATTTGGGGGTCTTATCCCCTTTGCAATGCATTACAATACATTTGTAAGTGTATTACTCACTGTAATACACTTACAGCTTCCTGTCTGTGAAATCCAGAGGGCTGAATCTCATACAGTGCTCCAGACTAAGGCTCCATTCACACGTCCTGTTTTTCTTTCCTGATTCGATCCTGATCTGGATCCATTCATTTCAATGGGTCCTGAAAAAATCAGGATCGAATCAGGAAAGAAAAACAGGACGTGTGAATGGAGCCTAAAAAAAATACCTAGGAGCCATTGGCTCCTGAACTGAAAAATTTAGGAGCCAAATTAAATTTTTAGTCGCCAAATGTAAATACATGTAATTATAATTAAAAAAAGACTTGGAGAAGAAGATGGAACGTCTGGCCCATAATAGAACAGTACTATCCTATTTTTTTGGTGGGACAAGGTGACTAAAAATGGCAAATTGTGCAGTTTGTAATTTTTTTTCTGTTACGTGTTCACCACATAGATATTTGTTTATATTTTAATAGTTTGGACTTTTCGGACGTGGCGATATGTGAAATGTTTATTTATTGTTAATATACTTCATATGTAAAATTGGGAAAGGGGGTGATTAAGGGGCCGTTCAGACGGCCATAGTATTGCGGATCCGTATTACGGATGCCACATGTCTGGGCGCCCTTTTCAAAATGCCTATACTTGTCCGCTGTTGCAGACAAGAATAGGACATGTTCTGTAATTTCTTTTGGAGCCGCGGGTCGGGAAGTTCGCACGCCGCCCATTGAAGTGAATACAGACACATCTATTCCGCAAAATTGCGGAATAGATGCGGGTGCATTCACACGGTCTTTCATACGTGCAGCACAACAGTAACAACATACAAGCGGCTCAGTAGTCTAACCTTCTAAGGCTTCATTCAGACATCCGTAAGTGTTTTGCGGTCCACAAAACACGGACACCGCTCCATGTGCATTACGCATTTTGCGGACCGCACATGGCCGGCTCTATAATAGAAATGCCTGTTTTGGTCCATGGCTGCAGACAAGAATAGGACACAGTGTGCCATCCGCATCTTTTGCGGCCCCATTGGAAATGAATGGGTCTGCACCCATTCCGCAAAATTGCGGAACGGATGTGGACACATTTCCAGGATGTGTGAATGGACCCTAAATGACATAATGGGCAGCATCTAAGTTTTATCATATGTAGCACGGTAGTCACATCATACATGCAGCACAATAAAGTGGTGACACATGCAACATGGAAGCATTATATATGCGGGCCTGCAGTCACATCATATATGTAGACCAACAGCCACATCATGATACATGTAGTCCAGCAGTCACATCCTACATGTAGTTCAGCAGTCACATCCTACATGTAGACCAGCACAGTCACTATGTGACAGCCGGGCTACATGCATGTTGTGGCTGCTGGTCTACATGTATGATAGTGATTGTGCTGGTCTACATGTATAATAGTGACTATCATACATGTAGACCAGCTGTCACATCATACCTGCAGACTAGCAGTCACATCATACATGTAGACCAGAACATCATACATGTGTAGACAGTACCTTTTATCTAGACAGGCAATCCACGCTTCTCATTCTTCCTCCTCTGCAGAGTGATCAGCAACCATGATAGGAGCTCGAGGACTGTCTGCACCACTGTCCTGCACTGATGGCTCCGTGCACCGCCGCTCAATGGGCTCAACCAAAAAACGAACAAATTCCCGCCTTGTATTTGAATATGTCACATGGTAGTGTAGTGTGAGCGGACTGCGGAGGCTGGCACACTGCAGACCCAGAGCGGTTGCCTCAACTCTGAGGAGAAGCGGGCGGGGGATGGGCTGAGAGGCCGCGAGCGCCGGCTACAGGACCTCACACGATCCAATCTTTCCCCATGAGAAGATGGAAATCGCTTTGCTTTTTTCTGAGCTGTCCGCCACTTGCTTGCAGCTGACTAGCCAGTCGGGTCTAGGCGCAAATGGCGACAAGACTAAAAAGTCTTGTCGCCATTTGTAAAATGCAAGTCGCATTGGCGACCATTTTGGTCGCCATCTGGAGCCCTGTCATAGGCTGTCATGGAAGGCAGCCACGATGCCTAAGGAAGGCATTGGGCTGCCTTCCCAGCCATCGGGTCCCCGTCACATCAGTGCGGAGACCCGATGCCCTCTCCCTCCCTCTCCACACATTGCAGCTGCCATGGTCAGCTCTGAGCACGGCACATCAAAGGTTAATGCTCCGGTATCAGTGTTTTCATCAATGCCGGCGCATACAGCAGGGGTCCGGCTAACGGGAACAGCCGGTCTTCTGCAGCTGATCGGGTGGGCGCAGCTCCTGCACCCGCCTGCGCTGCGCGGCAAGTCACTTCCCGCAGCGCCGTACTATTACGGCGCTGGGTGTGAAGGGGTTGAAATGTTTTCAAGTGAGCTTTATCCATCGTAGGCATTTAAGCCATATTCACAGGACTCTGTTGACAACCTGGTTTGCAATGAATGGCCACCGCCTTCTTCATGAAGTTCAATGGATGGTGGATGTGCTTACATACAGCCATCTCCATTTAAGGGTCCATTCACACGTCCATGTGTCATTGCGGATCCGCAAAACACGGACACCGGCCATGTGCGTTCCGCATTTTGCGGACCGCACATGGCCGGCTCTATAATAGAAATGCCTTTTCTTGTCCGTGGCTCAGGACAAGAATAGGACATGTTCTATTTTTTTTGCGCCGGAAGTGTGGATGCGGACAGCACACTGTGTGCCGTCCGCATCTTTTGCAGCCCCATTGAAAGTGAATGGGTCCGCACCCGTTCCGCAAAATTGCAGAACAGATGCAGATGCCATTTGCGGACGTGTGAATGGAGCCTAAAGTGTGTAAGCATTAGAGAAATAGTTGGCAAGTTGTGGAAAACTATAAGTAATAGGATAGGAATGCACTTTTGGCCAGCATGGTGGGTCACTAGTTACCATTGTTACCATGCGCGGAGGAGTTTGAATATTTTTCCTTTGTTTGTGTGTGGTTTCTCTGGGTAATCAGGTTTTCTCCCACACAGCAAAAAAACAACAAAAAAAAAACAACATTGATATAGTTTATTTTGGAATCTAGATAGTTCGTCTTACTCAATGGTGAGAGGGACAGACATCATGACAATCTCTATATAGCAGGGGTGGCCAACCTTACAGACACAAAGAGCCACAAAAAAAAAGGTATGACTACCAGGAGCCACAAGGTATACATTTACACAAATATGCGTGCACACAAAAGTATTACTGCAGTTGAGTTTTCAAACATTTAAAAGTGTATTTAAACCACCTTTTCTATCTGTCAGATGACTTCCTTATGCTGAGATCAATGGGGCGGAGGGGGGTGATTTGACATGAGGGAGATCTGACCATGGGGTGTCTGGTTTTTTGGTGTGTGATGTGAGCACTTGGGCGGGGGGATGAATTTGTTGGTCTGATGTGGATTTGGGGGTCTTATCTGAGCTCATACTACCCCCATGTCAGATAAGACCCCCATTATAAGTACTTTAATTAAAAAAAAAGTCAACGGTTATTCTAAGCTGAATGTCCCTGCACTCGTCAGATCGCAGAAGATACACAGCTTCAGGCCAGGCAAGTACCAGCTTGCGAGACTGGTTGGGAATCTCTGGTTCTGTTGACTCCTAATTGTGAGAGGTACATACCTTATGGAAATAAAAGGTTAAGAAACAAGAAAAAACCTATGTGAATAAATAGAGCTGTAAAGAAAGCAATAAATTACAAAAAGAAAGCATTTAAATCACTAAAACAAGAGGGGAGCAAGGAAGCATTGAAAAACTATAAGGAAAAAAATAGAATATGTAAAAGGCAAATAAAAGCAGCCAAACTAGAGACTGAGAGATTAATTGCTAAAGAGAGTAAAACTAACCCTAAAATGTTCTTCAATTATATAAATAGTAAAAAGTATAAACCTGAAGGTGTCGGCCCTTACAGAGTAATGAGGGGGGAGTTGCAGAGAGCGATGAGGAGAAAGCAAAACTACTAAATATTTTTTTTTTCTCCACTGTATTCACTGAGGAAAATGAACTGTCAGATGAAATGCAGAGTATAAAAGTAAATTCCCCATTAAAAGTGCCCTGTCTGACCCAGGAAGAGGTACAGAGACGTCTTAAAAAGATTAAAATAGACAAATCGCCAAGACCGGATGGCATACACCCCTGTATCCTAAGAGAATTAAGTAATGTCATAGCCAGACTCTTATTTCTGATATTTAAGGACTCTATACTGACAGGGTGTGTTCCAAAGTATTGGTGCTTAGCAAATGTGGTGCCAATATTCAAAAAGGGTCCAAAAACAGAGCCAGGGAACTATAGGTTTAACATCTGTCATGGGTAAACTGTTTGAAGGTTTTCTAAGAGATGCTATCATCTTGGAGTTCCTCAATGAAAATAAGCAAATAACTCCATATCGGCATGGCTTCATGAGGGATCGGTCATGTCAAACTAATTTAATCAGCTTCTATGAGGAGGTAAGTTCTAGACTGGACCACGGAAAATTAATGGATGTCGTGTATCTGGACTTCTCCAAAGCATTTGACACTGTACCACATAAAAGGTTAGTATATAAAATGAGAATGCTTGGCCTGGGAGAAAATGTCTGTATGTGGGTAAGTATCTGGCTCAGTGATAGAAAACAGAGGGTGGTTATTAATGGCACATACTCAGATTGGGTCACTGTCACTAGTGGGGTACCACAGGGGTCCGTATTGGGCCCTAGTCTCTTCAATATATTTATTAATGATCTTGTAGAAGGCTTGCACAGTAAAATATCATTTTTTGCAGATGACACTAAACTGTGTAAAGTAATTAACACAGATGTGGACAGTACACTGCTACAGATGGATCTGGATAGACTGGAGGCTTGGGTAGAGAAGTGGCAGATGAGGTTTAACACTGACAAATAAGGTAAGGTAATGCACATAGGAAGGAATAATGCAAGTCACCAGTACATACTAAATGGTAAAACACTGGGTAGCACTGACTTGGAAATGGACCTAGGAATTTTAGTGAACAACAAACTAAGCTGTAGAAACCAGTGTCAGACAGCTGCTGCCAAGGCCAATAAGATAATGGGTTGCATCAAAAGGGGCATAGATGCTCGTGATGAGAACATAGTCCTGCCACTTTACAAATCACTAGTCAGACCACACATGGAGTGCTGTGTACAGTTCTGGGCTCCTGTGAAAAGGCAGACATAGCAGAGCTGGAGAGGGTTCAGAGGAGGGCAACTAAAGCCATAACTGGAATGGGTGGACTACAGTAGCCAGAAAGATTATCAAAATTAGGGTTATTCACTTTAGAAAAAAGACGACTGAGGGGAGATTTAATAACAATGTATAAATATATCAGGGGTCAGTACAGAGATCTCTCCCATCATCTATTTATCCCAAGAACTGTGACCGTGACGAGGGGACATGCTCTGCGCCTGGAGGAGAGAAGGTTTGTCCACAAACATAGAAGAGGATTCTTTATGGTAAGAGCAGGAAGACTATGGAACTCTCTGCCTGAGGAGGTGGTGATGGTAAGTTCACTAAAAGAGTTCAAGAGGGGCCTGGATGTATTTCTGGAGGGTAACAATATTACAGGTTATAGTTACTAGAGATAGGTTGTTGATCCAGGGAGTAATTCTGATTGGGGTCGGGAAGGAATTTTTCCCCCTAAAGAGAGGAAAATTGGCTTCTACCTCACAGGGTTTTTTTGCCTTCCTCTGGATCAACTTGCAGGATAACAGGCCGAACTGGATGGACAGATGTCTTTTTTCAGCCTTGTAAACTATGTTACTATGTTACTAAACTCATTCATTTACCTTGGCACCTTGGCTTTACTGCCACTGCTGTACTTTGGGGTAATTTGCGCTCTCTACAGTGTCCAGACATGCACAGCGTCAGTTCAGAGCGCGGACCTTCCACGTGATACGTCCTAACGCTGTGCATGTCAGGACATAGAGGAGCGCGCTGCTGGGAGGAGCGTAAAGGTAAATCTCGCTCCCCTGCGATCCCGTTCTCAGTAATGGCAGAGGAGAGCGGGCCGATCCGCTCCCCTGCAATCTTTAGTGATGGGAGAGGGCCGCTCTGCTCCCCTGCGAGCCGCACATTATGGCAGAGGGAAGCGGGAAGCGCCTATCTCCTGCGAGCCGTAAGCTACATGGCAAGGAGCCGCATGCGGGTGGTTGGCCACCCTAGCTCTATAGCGTTGCAGAATAGGTTGGCGATATATAAATGATTTTAACTACAGCTAAAGTGAATGTCCAGCTATTAATACTGGTTGTCTTTTGTTATCTATTTAACACCTTACAGAGAACCTGTCACTATACAATGCAGATCGATCTACAGGCAGCATGTTATTCAGCTGAAGAAGCTAAGCGAATTGATGTATAATTTTGTGGGTAAAGAATTAGTAAAACTTTTATACAGAGGTAGCTGTCAGTGACTGATAGTTGAATGTTGTCAGTCTTAACCACCTAACTGTGTTGCCCCAGTGCAGCTCCATTAGTGGGAAAAGTAGCTAACTGGAGGAGGAGGGCTGCTTTAGATGCTGCTATTTCCTGAATGGTAACAGCTAGAAACATGCAACTGGTCTTGTTTGAAAGCTGGCATTCCAAGCAATATGCTCAGTACAGGGGAAGATATCACAGATATAAATTGGTATGCTGTGAGTGCAGCTGAAAGTAAAAGTAAAA
Organism: Rhinella marina; assembly: GCA_900303285.1. Taxonomy (NCBI): domain Eukaryota; kingdom Metazoa; phylum Chordata; class Amphibia; order Anura; family Bufonidae; genus Rhinella; species Rhinella marina. The sequence goes on along the minus strand of ONZH01025358.1, from coordinate 148,127 downwards.
GCAGGTTTTACCCATTATTTCTCCTCTGTTGCTTGGACTTTAGCTGTCAGCTTTCAAGCAAAACCAGTTGCATGTTTCTACCATTTAGGAGATAGCAGCATCTAAAGCAGCCCTCCCCCTCCAGTTAGCTACTTTTCCTACTGGCTGAGATGGACTCGGGCAAAACAGGTGGATAAAGGGAATCTGCCACCACATACATCATTATGAATCCATCTTACATGCGAGGTGCACACTTGTCAGTACTTTGTAATGGTCTTGGTCCTATCTCAATATGTGGCTCCACTATGTAAAAATCTGTGTTTTTATTTTATGCCAATTAGCCCCTTGATGCAACGAGGGTGGTGCCTTTGCACCTGAGGCTCAGCTTCTTTCCATTCCCTGCAGTGTCCCAACTATTTTGACTGACAGGACCAGACAGTGAAGATGTACACACACCTGGCCCTCAACGCCTTGCGGACCCTGGACGAGAATGCTCGTCTTCTTCTCCTATGGTTAACCAGCTGCCCCACACGAGGTGCCACGATCATCAGCAGGGTCTGGCTGTATCCACCCGCATCGCTGAAAACACCAATGCAAATGGATTAACCCCCTGTATTCTGGAGTCACGCTGACCGCGTCACTTAAGGGGTTTGCGGCAGCTTGTACATCGGCTTTGTGTCCCTGCGCTGCGGTGATAGGGACCTGATGGTTGCTATGGCAGCCGCAATGCCTTACACAGGGACCGTGTACCTCACATATCAGTACACTGCTTGATACACTATATATCTGTACCCACTTCATCTTTTATATCTTGTACCTGACGTATCAGTACACTGCTTTATATAATATATATCTGTACTCACTGCATCTATTATACCTCGTACCTGATGTATCAGCAAACTGTGTGTATACTATATGTCAACGGCGAGGTATAAAAGATGCAGTGAGTACAGATATATGTGGACAGTCATATATTAGGGTTACTGTGTGAGGTATGTGAGTTATTGGGGTTTGTAGTTAAGGTTCTGGTCAGTTTAAGAGTTAGGCTTAGTATTAGGGTTAGTACATTAGGGCTAGTATGTCACGGTGTCAGTGCGGTTCACTGTGACATGGGCTCCATTTTGCTCACTTTTGTGCTCTGGCTGCAGTTAATGCCGTGTATGCTGCTTGCCTGTGTGTGTACTGCTCCTTGAATGCTTGCTCCCTTCCCTGTCTGGTTCTTGTGGGGTTAAGGTCTTGGTCTGGGTGTGGTCTGTAGGCGCTATTTAATCCTGTTGCTTTTTGCCAGGGAGTTAGTTGTTCTCCAGCCCTTGTTGGGTGCAGGAGCTATGCACCTTAACTGTGTTTCCTTCTGCCCAGTCTGTGTGGCCACCTTGTAAGACCTCAAGTCTTCTTGTATGTTTCCATGTTTGGTCTGAGACGGCCATTTGTTGTCCTGCTTTTGGCCCAGACATCGTTCGGTATTTTGTTGTGTTTGCAGCTCTGTCTGTTCGCCCATGGACTTACTCCACATGGGGAATTGATATCTGCTAGTCCGGTTTTTAAGCCTTCGTTGAGAGGGCTCCTGGGTTCTCCGGAGGGAGGACATCGAGTCTGTGAGCAGCTCTGCCTGGGACCGCCATGCACCCGTTCTGCATGGGGGTCCAGGCAGTTTCTTGTGTGCTCGTTCCAGTGTGTATTCTGTATTGTGTCCAGCAGTTTTCAGGTTCTAGTACGTGTGTCTGGGTTCCAGTCGTTGTTTGTGTGGACTGCTGGTACCTACTCCAGCAGTCTCTACAAGTAAGAGGCCAAGTGCATCAGGAACATCCTGGAGGTGCAACCAGTGGGCTTTGGCTAAGTTCATCCCTACCATCTGGGGCTCTCTGGGCTTAGCCTCAAGTAAACCGGTGCAGTTGGTCCATTGGTATTTCTTGCCACTGGTTCCTTACCTGCTGCTCCAGTTTCCAACTCACTGTTATTTCTCTGTGTATGCTTGCTTTGGTGTATTATTTGTGGTGAGATGTTCTAGTGGTCAGTTAGACCCTCGCTAGATCATGAAACCGTATTAGGGTTAGGTTCATTATTACAGTTAGTATTAGGGTTAGGGTCTTTATTAGGGTTAGGATTAGTATTACAGTTAGGAGTCAGTAATAGGGTTAGTACAGTAATAAGATTAAGGTCCTTATTAGGGTTATGGTCAATATTAGGGTTAGGAGCCAGTATTACGGTTAAGCGTAGTATTAGAATTAGGGACCAGTGTTAGGTTTAGGTTCAGTTTTAGAGTTAGGGCCAGTATTGGGGTTTGGGGCCAGTATTGGGGTTTGGGGCCAGTATTAGGGTTAGTGTTAGAGGTCAGCATTAAGGTTAGGCATAGGTACTAGGGTTTTAGGTTCAGGGGCCAGTATTAGGGTTAGGGCAGATAGAGAGAATAGGGGAGAGCAGTCGATACTCACCTGTCCCGGCTTGGTCCCACAATGCAGCAATGTAGACCTAGCCTCGTCTGGTGGGTCTGCTCCTGTGGAATGTCACATCGATGGTAACACAGTGATGGCTATCTGAGTATAGAAAATGTAGTAGTGTTACCTGCAGTCCTGTGTAAAATCACAGATAACACTAGTACTGATAATGTGGCACTACCACAGATCAGCGTCTTGTGCCCCATCAGACCTCAGATCAACACAATGTGCACCCATCAGACCTCAGATCAGCGTCTTGTGCCCCATCAGACCTCAGATCAACACAATGTGCCCCCATCAGACCTCAGATCAGCATCTTGTGTCCCCCTTCAGACCTCAGATCAGCATCTTGTGCCCCCATCAGACCTCAGATCAGCGTCTTGTGCCCCCATCAGACCTCAGATCAGCGTCTTGTGCCCCCATCAGATCTCAGATCAACACAATGTGCCCCCATCAGACCTCAGGTCAGCGTCTTGTGCCCCCATCAGACCTCAGGTCAGCGTCTTGTGCCCCCATTAGACCTCAGGTCAGCGTCTTGTGCCCCCATCAGACCTCAGATCAGCGTCTTGTGCCCCATCAGACCTCAGATCAACGTCTTGTGCCCCCCTCAGACCAGGGTCTTGTGCCCCCCCCCCCCCCCTCAGACCTCAGATCAACATCTTGTGCCCCCATCAGACCTCAGATCAGCGTCTTGTGCCCCCCTCAGACCAGCATCTTGTGCCCCCCCCTCAGACCTCAGATCAGCCCACCCAGCCACTTTAAAAAAACATACTTACCTGCGCTGCCGCTGCCATCAGGTTCCCCGCTCCACTGTCTTCCCTGCCGGCGCACACTATGACCTAACGCTGCGTCAGGTCATAGTGCGCGCCGGCAGGGAAGACAGTGGAGTGCGGAACCTGATGGCAACGCAGGACAGGTAAGTATGTTTTTTTTAAAGTGGCTGGGTGGGCTGATCTGAGGTCTGAGGGGGGGCACAAGACGCTGTACAGGAGCAGGCCGGGCCATTAAGGGGGCGCTCTGGCAGGGCGCCCCCTTAACTGGCCGGGAGTGAAGCGCCCTGTGCAACCGCACGGGTCGCACACCCCAAAGGCCGTCCCTGTATCCAATCAGTGCTGCCATTTTCAGACTGTGCAGGTACACACTCTCCAACTGGTTAACACCTCTCTGTACCCTTACTGCAGACTGCTAGCAATTCATTCATAACTTCTAGTAGAAATAATAAAGGAATGGCCCAACATAGAGACATAAGAATAGATAGTAACATAGTTTGTAAGGCCGAAAAAAGACATCTGTCCATCCAGTTTAGCCTGTTTTCCTACAAGTTGATCCAGAGGAAGGCAAAAAAACCCCTGTGAGGTAGAAGCCAATTTTCCTCACTTTAAAGAGCACCTGTCACCGCTCCTGACATGCATGTTTTAATAGCTTCATGCATTTCCCATGTAATAACAATTCTGGAGCATCTATTCTTATGTCTCTATGTTTTGCCATTCCTCTATTATTTGAATTTCTACTAGAAGTTATGAATGAATTGCTAGCAGTCTACGGTAAGGGTACAGAGGGGAGGTAACCAGTTGGGGTTGTGTACCTGCACAGACTCACTCTATCCAATTAGTGCTGCCATTTTCAGACTGTGCAGGTACACCCCCCCAACGTGTTACCTCCCCTCTGTACCCTTACTGCAGACTGCTAGCAATTCATTCATAACTTCTAGTAGAAATAATAAAGGAATGGTACAACATAGAGCTATAAGGATAGATGCTCTAGAATTGTTATTACACAGGAGTAGCAACTATTGCCACGCCAACTACCTCCCTTCAAAGGTGATACTCCCACTATATGGGAAATAATGGATGATTTGGAGAATGGAGACAGGAGGAACAATCGTAGGTTTATAGCTGTTCCAGAATCTGGGACATGTGAAGCTCACTTGTTTCTCTTGAAGTCACTTCAGATCTTTCTTTGGATTTTCTGCTAAATCCACTTACTGTGTTAAGAGCCCATCAGAGTAATTATATGCATGGGGCATATAACAAAGAATGCTGAGTGATTTCTGTAGGCAGAACCAACTCCTTATTAGTGGTCGCTGAATATTGATCTGTCAGTTTGTGGATATATGTTGGAATCTCCATGTTGTATGGTTCTAGCTTCTCTACTCAGCTACCAGCACTCTTTTAAAGGATCCAGGATAGGCGTGAAAATATATTGCTCAAACAAATTAAGGGAACATGTAAGCATCACAGTAAAACCCCATGCCACTTCACGGATAACAATCTGTCCAGTTAGGTAGCATATGCAATTGTGAATTTAATGTGCTTTGGTACACTGCAGAGGCAACATTAAAGGGGTTGTCTCAGTTCAGCAAGTGGCATTTATTATGTAGAGAAAGTTAATACAAGGCACTGAAAAATTAATTGTTATTATCCATATTGCTTCCTTTGATGGCTTGATTTATTTTTCCATCACATTATACACTGCTTGTTTCCATGGTTATGACCACCCTGCAGTCAATCAGCCATGGTTGTGCTTGCACACTATAGGAAAAAGTTCTAGCCTCTCTGGTGGCCAGGACCGTGCGAGCTCACATAGGCTGGTGCTTTATTCTATAGTGTGAAAGCATGACCACCGCTGCTGGATTGCAGTGTGGTTGTAACCATGGAAATGAGCAGTTTATAATGTGATGGAAATATTATCCAGCCAGCAATGGCGGCAATATAGACAATCACAATACATTAGTAAGTGCCTTGTATTAACTTTCTTTGTGTGATAAATGCTATTTGCTGACGTGACACAACCCCTTTAAGAAGTCCCTGAAAAGGGAATGGTTTTGCAGGCATTGGCCACAGACAGTCATGGTCTCATATTATTCTTCCTGACTGATTCTTCTCTAGTTTTGCTATTGCCCATGTCGGTAGCCTCAAGAGCATGGAGATGATACCTGGACAAAGGCCGTTACATGAAGGGAGCTGGATTTGAGGAGGAACTTGAGGAGCACTGCCAGAGCCCCACAGAATGACATCCAGCAGGCTACTGGTTTGCATGTTTATGACCAAACTGTCAGACTCCATGAGGATCCAACGTTCTGTAGTGGGACCTGTGTTCCCAGTACAGTATCGTGCGACTTAATTGGCATGCTACCTTTGCTGCCCTTTTATTTTCAAAGATAAGAACAGGTGATGAAAGAGTCTGGAGATTTTCTGATCACTGTGTTTCCTGCAATGTCATCCAGTATGACTGATTTGGCAGTGATAGTCTGGGGAGGCATAACCTTGGCCCAAACTTTCCTTTCTTCCTGTTGTACAATATGTGGCCTCAGGGGCGTAGCTAAAGGCTCATGGGCCCTGGTGCAAGAGTTCAGCTTGGGCCCCCCCCCTTCCTCCAGCGCTGGTTCACCTAGCTTTTCTGCCGGCCAAGTCAAAAATTGAAACCCCCTTCCATGCCAAATTCTCACCCTAACCTAACCTCCTAACATTACGTGTATCACTACAGAACATACAGGGTAAGGCTACATTCACACGACCCATTCACTTCAATGAGCACTGTGTGCTGTCCACATCTGTATGTCCATTCCTATTTTTGCCCATTTGCGGACAAGGATAGGCATTGTTACAGTGGATCTGCAAAAAAAACGGATGCCATACGGAACATCATCCTTTTTTTGCGGATCCGCAATTTGCAGACTGCAAAACACAACGTTCATGTGAATGTAGCCTAATACAGCCCCATACCTCTTACATCCAGTGACGTCTCCTCGGATGTACATCTTCTCTTTCCTCATCTTCTCCTTTCAGCCCAGACGCCATTTTTCAGCCATTTCTTATCTCTGCAGTTTGACAGAAAAAAATCTTAGTTTACTACTTTTCCATCATCCTCCCATCTTCTGGACAAATCATCCTACACCCCCAGTACTGCTCCACTAGTACCACACAGATAGTGCCCTTCAATAATTATTGGCACACAGTGTCCTAAAATAACTGTGCCCAGCAAATAGTGTGAACATAACGTCCCCCAGAAATAACTGCGCTGATACTGTGCCAGGGTGCCCCCAAAGTCCCAACTAATAATTCTCTGCCAGAGTGCACTTGTTAGTAATAGTGCCCCCAACAGTACTAATGTCCCCACTGTGCCCCAGAAGTAATAATGCTTCCAATGTGCCAGTAAGAAATGCCCCAGTGCCAGTAAAAATGCCCCCAGTGCCAGTAAAAAATGCCCCCAAGTGCCAGTAAGAAATGTCCCCAGTGCCCCCATGTGCAAGTAAAAATGGCCCCAGTGCCAGTAAAAATGCCCCCGTGTCCCATGTGTCAGTAAAAATGCTCCCAGTGCCCCCATGTGCAAGTAAAAAATGCCCCCAGTGCCAGTAAAAATGCCCCCGTGTCCCATGTGCCAGTAAAAATGCCCCCAGTGCCAGTAAAATGCTCCCAGTGCCCCCATGTGCAAGTAAAAAATGCCCCCAGTGCCAGTAAAATGCTCCCAGTGCCCCCATGTGCCAGTAAGAATGCCCCAGTGCCAGTAAGAATGCCCCCAGTGCCCCCATGTGCCAGTAAAATGCCCCCAGTGCCCCATGTGCCAGTAAAAGTGCCCCCATGTGCCAGTAAAAATGCCCCCATGTGCCAGTAAAAATGCCCCCAGTGCCAGTAATATGCCCCCAGTGCCACCATATGCCAGTAAAAATGCCCCCAGTGCCAGTAAAATGCCCCCAGTGCCAGTAAAAGTGCCCCCAGTACCAGTAAAAAATGCCCCCAGTGCCAGTAATATGCCCCCAGTGCCCCCATGTGCCAGTAAAAGTGCCCCCAGTGCCAGTAATATGCCCCCAGTGCCCCATGTGCCAGTAAAAATGCCCCCAGTGCCAGTAATATGCCCCCAGTGCCCCCATGTGCCAGTAAAAGTGCCCCCAGTGCCAGTAAAAGTGCCCCCAGTGCCCCCCATGTGCTAGTAAAAATGCCCCCATGTCCCCCAATAGAGCTCCGGTCCGTGCTACAATAAAAAAAAAAACACATACTTACCTCCATGGAGCTGGCAGCGATGCGATGCAGGCCTCTTCCGGCCTGTGTCCCGCGCTGTACGGCTCAGGCGGCGCGATGACGTCATCGCGCCGCCTGAGCCGGCCTCTGATAGGCTACAGGCCCAGTGCCTGCAGCCTATCAGAGGAGCGGGCAGGGGAGACGCCTCTCCCTCCCCTGCCCTGCAGTAGAATACAGGCATCTGTATCGCCGTCCCGAGGACGGCGATACAGATGACTATGGAGATGAGCGCTTCCACAATGGAAGCGCTCATCTCCCTCTGCCCCACCGCCGCCCGCAACTGTCCGCAGGGCCGCACCGCACCCGGCTAATTGGCGGTGCGGCCCTGCAAGTGGCAAGGGGGGCCCTCGGGGCCCCCCTGGCTTAGGGGCCCGGTCGCAACTGCGACCGCTGCGACCCCTATAGCTACGCCACTGTGTGGCCTTATGTAGTCAGAGTGTGTAAGTTCCTGGATGGCAAAGACATTGATGCCATTGACTTGGTCCTCATGTTCAGTAGACCTTAGAATCTAACTGGGGTCCTCTAAGATGTCCTGTATCAATGTATCTGATGCTACCATGTACACTGTAATCCTACAGATTATCCAGGAGCTCATGATGGTTTGATCCATGTCTAGGAGGAGATCCCCCCCCCCCCCCCCCAAGATGCAATCTATCATTTCATCAGGTGTATGCCCAGATGTCAGGAGTGCATACAGGCACGTGGGGGCCACACACTACTGAGTCAGATTATGTTTGCTTTGATGAAATTTATGCAATTTGGATCCCCTGTAGTTTGAATTGTTTTCTTTGATTTTCGGGGTGATTTGGAATCCAGCCCTCAATTAATGATTTTGGTTTCCATTGACTATTGGTACATCATTTTGGTCTGAATGAATCACATCATCTATATTGGTACATATTTTCAACTTAAAACTTTTGTTCATCAAGAATTGATGTGTCATTTAAGTGTTTAAAACAGAAAGTTGTGCAGATCCAGGTGTAAGTAAAACTTACTTGACTTTATTTCTTTTAAAATAATCCACAACATCAGAATTACACTTAAGCTTTTGTGTTTTGATCACAGCCATGATCTTAAAGAGGTTCTCCAGGAATTATGAAAATACCTAAATAGTACTGTATAATAAGTATATTCCCTAATACCTTTCATGAGTTATAATGGCTCATTTTGTCTAGAGAGCAATCATCAGGCAAATAAAATGTCTGCCGTCCTACATGCAGAACCTGTCCTAATAACACAGCAGGACAGGTTATTTCACAACTCATAAGAGCTGCCTCATCCTCCTTTCTGCTCTACATGTCATGGGTTATGACCCTGAATACAGTTTAATATGACCTTCAGCTGAATCTCTGTAGGAATGGAGTTTGTGAGGATACAGCTGAAGTAAAGAGAGGACAGACAGGACAGACTGTGGTAATGTGGGGCTGTGGTAATGGAGACTACATACAAGAGCTGCTGCTCATCATCCACACCTCCTCTCTGTACTTCATGTTTCCTCATGAACTCCATTCCTACAGAGGTTCAGCTGAAGATCCTATCAGCTGTATTCAGGATCATAATCCCTGACAAGAAGGAGAGGAGGATGAGGCAGCTCTTTTGCTTAGTTCTGTGTGGTTAGGACAGATTTTGTGTGTACTAATAGGATGGTGGCCATTTTGTTTCTCCTAATCATTGCTCCCTAGACCTAACACACCTTTATAAGTAATGAAAGGTATTTGGGAATATATTTATAATACAGTAATATTTAAGTATTTTCAGTAATATTATTTTCTTAATTCCTGGATAACCCCTTTTGTGTGTGTGTTTGGGGGGTGGGGGGTGTCCAGTTTGCATCTCTTAAAATAATATTTTAAGAAGGTAGCTGTAATTTTGTAATGTATTTCTTTTACCTTTATTGCTCCTATCTTTTGTTCTGGACTGTGGTCATATGTCCATGTCCATGCAGCTTTTTCATATTTCTCTCCATGGTTGTGTCAAGGCAACTACAGGTGCAGTGATGGGGGAATGTAATAAGCTGGGTGGGGTGGAGCTATAAACTAGATGCTGGAGCTGTGTCAGAGATAGAAGTTCATCATGGGTTTGGTTGGATACAGCAACATGAAGTGCCACATACAGGATGTAAACACACCAGAGTGATGTGTTGACATGGTGTAAAATGGATCAGGAGAGTCAAAATTAAGAAAAAAAAAGACAAGGGAAATGTACATGAGGTAAACAACTACATGAGCATATCTGTTAACCATCTATTTGCAAAAAAAAAAAAAAAAAAGGTTTAGTAAAGTCACTATGATTTTAAGATTGCAACTGCAATCAAATATCATAAGCATAAGTGCAATTTCGATACTATGGATTGTTTTAAACTAATGAAATAAAGTCTTGGAAGTTTGACTTACCCCTTGAGTTGGGTCATTTTCTGATTTTGTATGTAGTACTGGAGTGGCGTCCATGCACTAGTGTTTACTCCTTACCTTACTCCTTACCTGCAAGCTGGTTTTTGATTGTGTCTACTCCAAGTGAATAAAGTGTTCCCTTAATTTTTTTAAACAATGGATTGTTAGAATGGGAAGGACCCTCCCTTTTCTGAGACAGGTCTCAACTTTGTTTGGAAAACTTTACGCCTTGATTATATTTCTTAACCTTTTGCCTACACAACTTTATACATTGCGGCGGTAGGCGCTTATCTGTAACCCGATGTATTAAACCGCCAGTTTACATTGCCATCTTAATACGGCTCGTGCGGCTGCAGATTGCTGTGACTGCACTGCCATTAGACAGCTGCGGTCACAGGGAGAACTTCCAAAAGTTGGCAGGAGCAGTCATGCTCCAGCACCCTGCTACAAGGATATATCAGTGTTAGATGTAAAAGCCAGCAGAGAGCACTTTTCCTTATGTAAGTGCACCTTCTGCTGGCTGTAAAGTTAACTGTCAGCCTGCAGGCTGTTAATTAAACCATTCCTGCCCTGACTACGACAGGAAGGGGTAAATTCACAAAAAAAAGTAATAAATAAAAAATTTCAAAAATTAATAGCAACAGAAATACAGAATATAAATATAGCAATAGTTATTAGTATTACAATTGTATAGAAGACTACGTACAGAACCATACAAACCCCCCCTTTTTGTTCCTAAAAAAATAAAATTAAAAAAATATATGTATTTATTAGTTTTAGCAATATTATAGTGCAATTTGTGTGTGTAAAATATACAAACACACACACTTTTTATTTTAAAAATCTAGGTATTCATTTTAGCTATATTTTGTATAGTGTTTTTTATGCGTATACAAACGCACACATTTTTTTATTTCTTAAAAAAAATGTTAAAAAAACCCCAAAAACCTTCAAATGTCCAAATTTCCCCAAGATGAATACCTTAGGGCAGTAATGGACAACCTGAGGCTCTCCAGCTGTTGCAAAACTACAACTCCCAGCATGCCCACACTGCCTACAGCTATCAGCCTACAGCAGGGCATGATGGGAGTTGTAGTTTTAAAGCAGCTGGAGAGCCGCAGGTTGGCCATCCCTGCCTTAGGGGAATAACATTTAAAAAAGTTACTTTAAAGGAAATATTTTGATGCTAAAACCAGCTATAGAAAAATAGGCTGCCAAAATACGTTGCAGTCTTTTGAAGTCTTGTGGCAGGCCCAGCAAGTAGATAAATCGCATAAATGGCGTCCATTTTCAGGGTACAAGCGTACAGTAATGGTTTTAGAAATGTATTTTCTTGAAACCATTTTGTAATAGTTAGAAAAAAGTTAATAAGAGATGAAAATGTTTTTTTTTTTTCATAATTTTCACCGTTTTTCCTTAACTATTTTTTTTTTTTAAATATATTCATCATCTAATGGTACAAAAGAAAGATCTAAGGTGTCCTGTGAAAAATAATATCAAATACATGTAGTTTGGCAGTTTTTTGCAGTTAGGCCCATTGCTACAACTAAAAATATGGCCTAGTGAGGAAGGGGGATAGACACTCTGGTAATGAAGCAGTTAACACTTGTAATTGCTTTTATTTCTATCATTTATTCATAATACAATTTGTAATTTGCTGTATAACTGTCTTTTTGTTTTAGATAGTTTTAGTATAGGGGCCCTCACTTCATAGTCTTTGGCCCTGATTTATCACACCTTCACTCCAGAATTCTGTCTTCAAAAAGTCGCACGATAGGGCTTTTGCGACTTTTTTGCGCATTTTTTTGCGACTTTTTGCATGTGTACACAACTCACTCCAGTTTGTAATATGGGTGGAAAAGTGGGTGTGGTTAGCCATGTTAATGAGTTTCACTCCAGATTTATCATTGCGACTTTTTAAAAAAAGTCGCAAAATAGTCGCAATCTCACTCCAGGAGGAGGGTGGAGTAGGAAAAGTGGAGTAGCTTCTCTAGACAGAAGTGTTAGGTTTAAGGACAAGCCACATTTATCAAACAACCTGTGACGTTTGATAAATGTGGCAGAAAGTACTCCAACACAGACTGAAGCAAAACTGACTTCAAATATTTTCCTAATGATAAATTCCCCCCTTTGTTTTTTGCTCACTTGGACAGTGCTATAACCAGCATTGACTCCTTCTATAAAATAATATGTACTACCACAGCCACGTGAGTAACTTTAGCGCTGCCTCTACACTCACTTCCACTACTTTAACTAAACTTACTATACTTACCTGGAATGTAGCAGGGTCACAAATTTTCAAGGACATCTGTCAGCAGATTTGTACCTGTGAAACTGGCTGCAGTGTTGTATGTGCACTTGACATCTGAAGGCATCTGTGTTGGTCCCATTTTCCTATGTGCCCACATTGCTGAGAAAAATGATGTTTTAATATATGCAAATGAACCTCTAGGAGCAATCGTTACGTTGCCATTACACTTATAGAGGACCTTTCACCACTCCTGACAAGCCTGTTTTAATAGCTTCATGCATTTCCCATGTAATAACAATTCTGGAGCATCTTTTCTTATGTCTGTATGTTGTGCCATTCCTTTATTATTTGCACTAGAAGTTATGAATGAATTGCTATTTGTCTTCAGTAAGGGTACAGAGGGGAGGTAACAAGTTGGGGGGGTGTATCTGCACAGTCTGAACATGACAGCACTGATTGGCTAGAGTCAGTCTGTGCAGGTACACACCCCAAACTTGTTACCTCCCCTCTGTTCCTTTACTGAAGGCAAATAGCAATTCATTCATAACTTCTAGTGCAAATAGTAAAGGGATGGCACAACATAGAGCCATAAGAATAGATGTTCCAGAATTGTTAGTACGTGAGGAATGCATGGAGCTATTAAAAAAGGCATGTCAGGAGTGGTGAAAGGTCCTCTTTAAAGGCCCTGCTCTCTGCAAATGTTGCACAAACTCCACTTTGATTCACAGGGCCAGGCAGTGAAAATGTAATCACACCCGGTCCTGTCAATCAAAGTGGAACGGGTGTGGCAGTTGCAGAGAGCAAGTACTATAGGTGTAATGGCAACATGCCGATTGCTCCTAGAGGCTCATTTGCATATATTAAAACATGATTTTTCTCAGGAATGCGGGCACATTTGAACAGATGCTGTTAAAGCCTGGTATATTTATATTTCTGTAGGTGAGTATAGGGGATCAAGCTCTCAGAATATACTCAGAGCCCCGTGGCTAGAAGACTGTTATGCAACTTCCCACATTAGCAGTTCTAGAGGGGTTGCTGTTATTTTTAAGCAGGGTCTTCATTAGAGATGAGCGAATCTATTCGCCGCTTCATAAATTCGTATTGAATCTTGGAAATTTTCAGCTGCGAAGCGAATCTGAATTTCTTTGGAATCGCTTGGTATTATTCGTAAATCTATGCAAAATTTAACACACTAACGATACGTACGATACGTATAAAACGTATGAAATGTACGCATTCTGCGTGAGGCGGGACAATGACTATACGCCCACGCAAGAGCGGGAAAGTAAAGATACGCCCCCCTCAGAACTGGAAAAAAACAGCCTGGCCCACCGGGATCTAACTATTTTGCACGTATAGGGAGTGAAGACTCCTCCCTCAGTACTCCACCCTCCTCTGAAGTCTGAACCAATTTAGACCAGCGCTGACCTTAGAGCAAGAGGCAAGCATCATGGCTAAAAAAACTGCTGCGCCCAAATTGGAATGAAATGTATTTTGGCGACGAGTTCCCTGAATCACTGCCCGCTCCAGACATAAGGGTGTCACAACTCTGCCAGAGAAACCCAGCTTCAGTGCCTGTGTCTTCCTTACCACCTGCTGAGGTTGCTGTTGCTGCGACTCGTGAGGCAGCTGGAACGTCTGCTGTGGCTCGTGCGGCCGGAACGTCTGCTGTGGCTCGTGCGGCTGGAGCGTCTGCTGTGGCTCGTGCGGCTGGAGCGTCTGCTATAGCTTGTGCGGCGGAGGCGGCTGGAGCGTCCACTTCGCCGCCCAGGAGGATATCCACCCCTTCCATACACCAGAACCCAATTGTTCCACCATCTGTGACGGCCCATGCATAGACCCTCTGGGACTATAAAACCGCAGTGGAGGACTCGGTCATCCAGGTACTCAACCACTCTAGGCTGGGAGATCCTTCATTGGAACGCCGAAATGGAACTGTGCTTTGGTTTTCTGTTGGGAGAGGGTCTGGCTTCCTGCAGGATGACGAGGATGGAAAGGAATATTTTGTGGGCTGCAGGTCGGTGAAACGGCCGTACCTGCCACAACTTCGTCATAGCCTGTACGTGGGGGATCAGGTGGAGTACACCCCCATGGCATCCCTGAAAGGCCCATTTGCGACCGGGGTTACCCTCCTTTCAAAGCCTCTGGTGCCTACAATGGAACCAGAAGTGTGGCCAAATGAACCACCAGGTCCAGGACGCTTGCGCTGCCTGCAAGAGTTCCCAGATAGCGTCCTCCGGTTCAGGGAAAAACCACAGCCTCAGCCGGAGCCTCTGATTCCTGGACTGCCAGCACCACCACCACAGTCCTTACAGCTGGGTCAGCTGACGTTATCGTTCACCTTCAAATTCACGGTCATCCACCAATACGAGCTGCCGTGGAAGATGAAGCCAGCAGCAGCCGGAGAAGCTGGGTCTTCTTCGCTGGATGCAACCTTTCCGGAACTGCTGCAGCCGGAAGTCCTTACTCCTGCTGTCCCGGCAGGAGGATCCGGAAAAGCGAAAATGGCTGCAGCGCTCGCCAGCATCCCCACCACCCGCACCCGGTCAAGTCCAACTTCAGGAAGAAGAGGGCACTGGAGTTCCACCACCGCAGCGAGCATGGCCTCTGATGAGCTTCAGCAGCAGCTCGTACGAGAAGGACTTCAGGTCCCTCATCTGAGGAACCCAACTACTGGCAGTGTCAAGGATACTGCAGGAGGACCTATGGGAGCCACACCATGGACTGCACCTGATGGGTGAGATGCTAGTTGGCAGTTGTTTTTGTTTAGTTTCTGTTGCCCCCATTTGACTCTCACCCAGATGGGCATGGCTGTCAGGACTCCCCCACCCATTCTGAAGAAAAATCCCAGTTGCGCCTAAGTGCGCCTGTTTTCCTTTTTACCCCCTTCTCAGGTTATTTGGGAGCCCCTTTGCAAAAAGGGTTCTCTATTTGCTGCTATTCTCTATTATCCATGTGGATTACACATTACCTGTTTATATTACAATTTTACCTCACGTGGATTACAACTGAATTTTGGAATATGTGTTCCAGACAGTGTTTTATCGTTGCCAACTAGGAGCCATAAGGAGAGACTCAAACGTATATATCTGAGCCTTTTTAAGCTTGCAAATGTGAAATTGATTGCACTAAAATGTTTGCATACTTATGTATTTGCTGTATTTTAGCTACACGGTTTTTAATGGTTCAGCACTTTAGCCCATTGTGTGTATTCTTTTTCTGGTACTGCAATGTGTCCTATTATGCACTTATTGTACGGTGTTTTTAGTAAATTATTCACTTATTGATAGCTAGCAGCAGTGAGCACCTTATTTTTCTAGTTCATATGGACTGCCTCTAAAGACTGTACGCCGCGGCCTAGCCTCGTGCATATGACGCATTTGCGCGTCAATACTACGCTAATGATTCGTACGCACTTTTGTACACTAATGCTTACGTATTGCATACTTTTAACTACGCTGACTGTACTTATGTAATTTGGGCAGGAATGTTCGCAAAACAACGTTTTGTTTTTTTTACGTAGATTAGACTAATAAGTTCGTTTAAATACGAATTTTGTCAGAAATTTGGCGAATATTCGGTGAAGCAAATTTTGAATAATTCGCTTATCTCTAGTCTTCATTGTGAGGTGTGAAGTGACCAACCCAAAGGAATGCTATGTTCTTATCAAGATGTACATAGAATCCAATATCCTTTTTAACCACTTCCCGTCCGCCCATAGGATATAAACGTCCGGGAAGTGGTTAAGTATCTCTGAATGGACGTTTCTGAACGTCCATTCAGAGATAGCAGCTGCACGTCAGTCGTGCAGCTGCACAGTGGGGTACCTGTTGTCAGTGACAGCAGGGTACCCCAAAGAGAAGGCAGGGGCCGTTCCCAGGGGTCCCTGCCTCCGAGATCGCTGTATACACAGCGCTCACCGAGCACTGTGTATACAGATCAGGAAGCGATATTGCGCTTCCTGTTCCGGCCCGGCGGTCACGTGATCGCCGGGGCCGGGAAAGTTTAGGAGCTGTCGGGTCTCTCATAGACCCGATCAGCCCTGCATTTAGGCTGTACAGCATAGTATTATGCTGTACAGCCTCTCTGGGGGTGTATTTCCACTGTAACTGGGGCTACTATGTCAGCCCCAGTTACAGGAGAAATCAAGTGTAAAAATAAATAAATAAGTGAAGTTAAATGTCCCCCTGAGGTCTTGTATTACCTTATGGGGGACACAAAGTGTAAACAAAAAAAGAAATTAAATTATAAAAATTATAAAAAAAAATTCACATATAAAAAAAATAATTTTCCCCCAAATATGTTATTAAAAAAATGTTACAAATAAAAATAAATAAAATAGACATATTTGATATCACCGCGTCCGCAACGACCGGCTTTATTATGCGACATGATGTACCCCATCAAGTGAACCGCGTAAAAAAAATCTTATAAAAATTATGCCAAAACAGCTTTTTTTTTTGTCGCCTCATCTACCAAAAAACATATCAAACAATCAAAAAGTCGTATGCATCCCAAAATGGTAGCAATAAAAACGTCACCTCATCCCGCAAAAATTGAGCCCCCACACAAGATCATAGCCAGAAAATTGAAAATAAAATTGCTCTTAAAAAATTGCAACACAAAAACATGATTTTTTTTCTAAAAATACACTTATTGTGTAAAACGTAAAAAACAAACAAAAAAACAGACATATTCAGTATTGTTGCATCCGTAACAACTGGCTCTACAAAAATATCACATGATCTACCCCATCAAGTGAACTGTGTAAAAAAAAAAAAATTTGAAAAATGCCCCCTAAACTGTTTTTTTTGTGTGACTCAACCTCCCAAAAATTAGATTAAAAAGGGATCAGAAAGCCATATGTACCCCAAAATGGTGCCAATAAAAAGCAGTGCTTGTCCCGCAAAAAATAAGCCCTTACGCAGCTCAGTCCACAAAAAAATTAAAACGATATCGCTCTTAAAAACCATGAGAGAAAATTCCATGTTAGAAAATGCAGATGCTGCTTCTCCCCTTCTGAGCCCTGGCGTATCCCCAAATAACAGTTTACGACCACATGTGGGGTGTTTTTGCAAACTGCAGAGTCGGGGTAATAAATATTGTTTTGTTGTTAACCCTTGATGTGTTACAGGAAAAAAATGATTAAAATGGAAAATCTGCAAAAAAAATGAAATTTTGAAATTTCGCATCTATTTTGCTTTAATTCCTGTGGAATACTTAAAGAGTTAACAACATTTCTAAAACCAGTTTTTAATAGTTTGAGGAGTGTAGTTTCTAAAATTGGGTAATTTATGGGTGGTTTCTATTATGTAAGCCCACAAACTGACTTCAGAACTGAACTGGTCCTTAAAAAAGTTGATTTTGCAAATTTGCAAAAATTGCGTCTTTAATTCTAAACCTTCTACTGTCCTAAAAAAATAAAATGACACTACCAAAATGATGCCAACATATGCAACAACAGAGTATCACTCTGTCTTAAAAGCAGAGAGATTCAAATTCAGAAAACAGTGATTTTTTCAAATTTTCGTTAACTTTTGGATTTTTTTTATAAATAAAATTAAAACATATCGACTCAAATTTACCATTAACTTGAAGTACAATGTGTCACGAGAAAACAATCTCATAATCGCTTGGATAAGTAAAAGTGTTCCAAAGTTATTACCACATGAAGTGACACATGTCAGATTTGCAAAATTAGGCCTTGTCAGGAAGGGGTAAATGGCCCAGATATGAAGCAGTTAAAATATTATGCTCCCAATTCTACTGATCCTGTTTTATTCTCAATATCAATATATTTGAATAATTTAGGTATTTTAGCACGGCTTTAAAGCTGCAGTATGATGTGGAGTTGTGTAATATGTGGAGGACACGAAGTGATAAGGTCAGAGAATATATGTATTACACCCCATACTCATTTCTGACTGCGTTTCTGTCATTGTTGCTTTGAAGATCCTCCAGCCACAGACTTTGACTTGGCTCTGGAGGTTTCCCTGCTTTTTTGATGGAGTCTAATCTATGTCATTAATTAAAATCCAATGAACTATGTACTTATATAAAAACGCAATACACCTTGAGGATACATCCCTACTGTGGGGCGCTTCAAAGACAGTAATGAAAGAGAACATTATTAGGTAGCTGGTAAACAGCAAGGAAAAAACTATGCAGCAGTTTCATAGGCTTCCCCATTCTTTTCGCTTAGTGCGAACATTTACTTTCCCCTACATTCCATTCAAAGATTACAAAAATCTGGAGACCAATTTACTGCAAACCAAGCGTTATAAATGGGGGAAATAGGACATACACCATTCTGGCATCTGTAACCAAATCCTTCAAAACAAATCAACCTTTCTCCCACTTAACCCTTTAAGGACATTGCCATTTTTCACCTTAAGGACCAGGCCAAATTCTGGAAACCTGACATGTCACTTTATGTGATAATAACTTTGGAACACTTTTACTTATCCAAACCATTCTGAGATCGTTTTCCTGTGGCAAATTGTACTTCATGACAGTGGTAAATTTGAGTTAATATAAATCACCTTTATTTATTAAAAAAAATCCTTTTTTTTTTATAAATAAAATATATAATTCTCAAAATTTGAATTACTCTGCTTTATCTGCTAAGACAGATAGTGATACCTCACAAAATAGTTATTACTTTACATTTCCAATATGCCAACTTTATGTTGGCATCATTTTGTAGATATATTTTTATTTTTTTGGGACATCAGAAAGTTTCAAATTTTAGAAGCAATTCTTAAAATTTTTAAGAAAATGTGCAAAACCCACTTTTTAAGCACCAGTTCAGTTCTGGAATCACTTTGTGTGACTTACATAGTAGAAACCAATATCAAATATGTCTACTTTTTTAGTTTGTTTCAATTTTACATAATAAAGCATTTTTGAAAACAAATTGTTTTTGAGTCTCCATTTTCTGAACGTCATTTTTAAAAAAAATTTCTGCTGATCGTCTTGTGCCGTGTACTGTATTTGTGTACATATGATTTTTTTGACTATTCAATATTACATTTTTGCATAGCAACATGACCAGAAGTATTGGTAGTTTTGGAACTTTATTTTTTTTTACAGTGTTCATCTGAGGGGTTAGGTTATGTGATATTTTTATAGAGCTGGTTGTTACGGACCCGACAATACCGAATAGGTCTATTTTTTTTTTATTTATTTCACTTTAACACAATAAAAGCATTTTTGAAACAAAAAATTATGTTTTAATCTCTCCATATTCTGAGAGCCATAGTTAATTTTCTGGGTGATTGCCTTATGTAGAGGCGACCTATGAGGTGACCTATTTTGAGGGGTACTTTTTGTGATGTAAGGTGACAAAAATTGCTTTTTTGGCACAGTTTTTATTAATTTTTTAATGTTGTTTATCTGACTGAGTGTATTATGTCATATATTTATAGAACTGGTTACCGACACGGCGATACCTAATATAACGTTTTTTTCTTTTTTTATAAAATCAGGGGAAGGGACTTTTTTTTTTTTTTACTTGAAACTTTATCATTAAAACCCCCCGTTTTTTTTCCCTATATTTCTCTCCTACTCTGGGACTTCAACTTTTGGGGGTCTGATCCCCTCTGCAATGCCTTACAATACATCTTTGTGTACTACCCTGAGCAATACACTAACAGTTGCCTGGGGCTGAATCTCCAAGGCTTCCATAGAATGCAGGTCCTGTTGCCTCTGCCTTCTCACCCATCAGGTCCCCATCACTAAAAAATGTGCGGATGTACAAGGCTAGAACTGAGACCACCGTGGCGCTGGGTAGGTGGGCACAGATGTATTTTGATCAAAATGTATTGGCTAAGAGTCTCAGATTTTATCAATAGAGTGAGGGCTTAGTCCATATGTTGTTTGCATCTATTGTTTTAGTGCATTGTTTTTTTCCGTGATTTTCTAAATCTAGCCTTGTACATCCGCACATTTTTTACTATCATATAGTGCAGGATGTTTGTATCTGTTTTCCGTAAATATTTTTTTGATGTGTCTTGAAGGAGTGGCACCTTCTGGTGTGAATGCGCTCCTATTATCAGGGGAGTAGCATTCATGTGCACTTTTGCCCCACCTACCTAAGGTGGTACATATGGTTGTGTGTGCTCCTCCTCTCATTGGTTGCTGAAGCACACAGAGGTAACTAGGAGCAGCACACTATATGTGCAGGGTCTACGCACCTAAACATAAATGCACAACCGCATAGGTAGGTTTAGCGTAGGACCTGCCTGGACTGAGACCACCGTGGCGCTGGATAGGTGGGCACAGATGTATTTTGATCAAAATGTATTGGCTAAGAGTCTCAGATTTTATCAATAGAGTGAGGGCTTAGTCCATATGTTGTTTGCATCTATTGTTTTAGTGCATTGTTTTTTTTCCGTGAATTTCTAAATCTAGCCTTGTACAGCCGCACATTTTTTACTATCATATAGTGCAGGATGTTTGTATCTGTTTTCCGTAAATATTTTTTTGATGTATCTTGAAGGGTGAAAGAGT
Source organism: Rhinella marina (assembly GCA_900303285.1). Lineage (NCBI taxonomy): Eukaryota > Metazoa > Chordata > Amphibia > Anura > Bufonidae > Rhinella > Rhinella marina. The sequence continues at coordinate 127,543 of ONZH01025358.1, read as the reverse complement.
TCCTTACCTTTCAACAAACTTTATATTAATCAGTAGTAGCCCCAGAAGACGCATTTTTTAAACTGTGTTGGGATGGAGTGTCTTCTGTGTATGGTCAGTGTTACATCCAAATCCTGCGCCGTGCGTCCTTCATTCGGCGCAGTGAGGAAGGCGGGAGCCTGGCAGCCTGCTACACTCACTGCGCCTGCACTGAATGAAGGACAGACGGTGCAGGCGTGGGATTTGGATCGCGGACAGGGCCGGCAGCAGATGGAGAAAGCTGCTTGGCCCTGTCAATCAAGAAAAAGGAGGCATTTTTCAAGGTGGGCAAATGGAGCCTCTAGGAGCAGGGGTACCGCCCCCCCTTCTCCTAGGAGGCTAATTACCATATTATAAAAGTTAATATAGCACAAAAACGGGGCCAGTAGCAATAAAATCACATATTTAGCATCAGGTGACATTTGCACATTGGAAATGTCATCCTGTTTAATATGCTAAAAAGTGGTGACAGAAACCCTTTAAGGGATCACTGGGTAACATTTATAGCGGATATGTTAAAAATACACAACACGAATGGCAAACTACTGTAAAGCTGTAATTGTAAGGTGAAGTCATGATAAATATAAAATTTAAACTATAACATTTCAACAAACTTTGCATTAATCAATAGTATAGTGTTTCTACATGAGGAATAATACTATATGTGGCCATTATATGAATTTGCTATTTTTTAGCAGTTTTCTGCTGCGCATGCTGAATATCTAGATTCTCAGATGTGGACTAGCTTCCATCCACTGCGCAAAGAAAGTATGGAGAATCTCCTTCCTAATTTTCAGTCACTTAGAAGCAACCACAGGAGCATAGATGATATTACAGAAAAGTATTGACCTGTATGCATGTCACTATAGCATACGCCGAAGTTATGTAGAGACTGGCTCCAGGTATACGGGTTATTACTTAATATTAGAGGCATTAATAACTCCTTACAAGCCACATTGCCATATAATTTGCTCACTACATAAAGAATTTACCATCTGGTGTCAACATGGTCAGTAACCCCTTTTTTAACAGTTAATCATATTCCAGAGTAATTTTTTAAATTCTTTTATAAATTGGGCCACTCACAACTATTTTTATGGGAGAAATGCCAGATTAATTGATTGTATCTGGCAAGTTTATTGCCTAAGAGTATACTGTATAGCTAAGAGTATACTGTGATAACATTTTTCATCCTTCTCTAGTGTGTTGCACAGTTGAGTAATTATGCTGTGGCTGTCTAGGAGAAGTTAGTCAGTCTTGAGGCCTGCTTTGAAGTCTGGTTTGAAGTTGTTTGGGAACAGCAACTATACAAACAGGCAAAAATGTGTGTTTATATTAAGTGTGTGATTTATTTAAGATTAAGTGACTTTTAAGTTAAAAAGTGGGGTAGAGGGAAGAGTTCATGGGAGGCTAGCCTTCATCTTACACACCCCAACAAGTTGGCAAGGTTGGCAGATGAGAGGGATGTCAGCACTGCTCCTGCCAGACACTTCCTCTGCCAGTCAGACAGGGGAATGTCCGCTCCAGTAAGCAGGAGAGCTGGGCAGGCCAGACAGATACTGGTAGTGGGAGACATTATTAGGCGCTTGAGTTTGAAGATCCAGCGCTCATAGTCCACGTTGGAACCAATGGCAAATAGATAGAGGTAGAGGTAGATGGAGCGTCCTTAAAAATAATTTTAGGAATTTAGTTCACAAGCTCAGGGCAAGAACCTGAAAGGTAGTATTTTCCGAAATACTACCTGTACCATGAACCATACCAGAAAGACAGCGGGATATTAGGGAGACAAACAAGCGGGTTAGAAACTGGTGTAGGAAGGAGGGGTTTGGGTTCCTGGAGAACTGGGCCGACTTCGCTGTCGGCTACAGGCTCTGTCATAGGGATTGCAACCCAGTGGGGACGGTGCAGCTGTTTTGGGGAGAAGATGGCTAGAAGGTTGGAGGAGTATTTAAATTAGGGACTGGGAAGAGAGTAATTACATCATAGGAGGGGAAGATAGTGCAGATAGGAAAGTTGTAGGGTAAAAAATATCAAAAGCCTCTTAATTGTATGTATACAAATGCTAGAAGCCTGACTAAGGCCCCTTTCGCAAAAATACGGACGTCTGAACGGGGCCTAAGAATTAATTTTATTGGAGAACCACCACATATGGATACTCACATATTGCTGTAATGTTTTGGGCAACAGTGGATACGCCCTTTTGTCAAGCTGTGATTGGTATGTAGTGTGGCATGGTATAGGCAGTGCCGTATATTTAAAAATTAGGAATTCTAGGTACAGGGAAGAAGAGACTTCATCTCTGCTCAGTGGAGATTGTATTAGCTCTAGTTGAGAAGCCATACGATTCCGGCCTGGGATAAGATGAGCTGTTCTTGTGAGACTTGGTGATTCTTGCAATAAAAATTTGTGTTCTTCCTGGCTGTGAAGAGGTCCCCAGCAATTGTACAGCATCTCAGCTAGAGTGAATACAATGTCGAACAGAGCAGAGATGTCTTCTCTAATAGCAGAATTTTGATATAAAAAAAAGTATTGCAACACTCGATAGCAATTCATGCAAAAAATACTCACACGTTAACCCCATGTTGCATGGGGTTAACGTGTGAGTATTTTTACATTTTTATAAATTGTCCATTTGATTGTGAGGTACATGGGGGGGGGTACTTGGGAGTACTAATGTGAGGTACATGGGGGTACTAATATAATAGCACCATGTACCTCAGATTAATAATAAGTGACTAGGGTTGAGCGAACCCAAACTGCAAAATTCGGGTTTGTACCGAGCTTTGCGAGTTCGGGTACCCAGACCTGAACTTTTTTTTTTTTTTTACTGAAGTTCTGGTTTGAGTTTAGGTGATTTTATTATTTTCCATTATAACATGGTTATAATGGAAAATAATAGCATTTTTAAGACAGAATTCTAAATAAAATGTCCATTGAGGGGTTAAAATAATAAAAAAAACTCACCTCATCCACTTGATCGTGCCACTGGTATGCTATTCTTTCTTCTTGCAGCAGGACCTGCAAAAGGACCTGTGATGATGTCACTACTACTCTTACCACGTGGTGAGCACGATGACGTCATCGCAGGTCCTTTTGCAGGTCCTGCTTTAAGAAGAAAGAAGAGGATACCGGCAATGAGATTAAGTGGATGAGGTGATTTTTTTATTATTGTAACCCCTCAATTGACATTGTATTTAGCATTCTGTCTTAAGAATGCTATTATTTTCCGTTATAACCATGTTATAACAGAAAATAATAAAGTCAAGTTAAGTTCCCCATTGACTTTAATCGGGTCCGGGATGAAGTTCGGTTTATTCAGCCAGACAATAAAGTTGACATCAGTACAACATTTCAGGCTTACATCATTGTTACACCCTTTTTCAAGGACAGTGTGTATGTGCGTTTCGAAACACTAGGACCCATGTGATGTGCACTTTTTATTGTCTGGCTGAATAAACCCAAAAAATTGCAACTGATACCGGAGTGCTGTGTGAATTTATATATACAGTATATCTACCTGTGAAAAGAGAGGCAGAGCAGCAGTGGCAAAGAGATTGAGGCCAGCAGCAGCCATTGTAGTCAAATAAGAGCCAAAGCTGCAGAGTGGCTGTAATCTGACTAAAATGGCTGCTGCTGGCCTCAGTGAGTCTTTCTGCCACTGCTAATCTGAACACAGCCCACTGCCCTGCTGACCATTATTAACATTTAACGTGGTACTTTGGCGGCTGCTCACTCTGGCTTCTGCTGGAAGGTCCTCCTCCTTCTTTCAGTTTCAACATCGACCCTGCTCGCTGTCAGAAGTAGTTGGCTGGCACTGAGGTCACAGATGGGGCGAGCACTCGACAGGATTATGCTGCTTCTTCTTATGTGTCACGGGCCCGCTCTACGTCCGACTCCTCCTGCTCACAGCTTCACTTCTTGCTTCCACTGCTGATGTGAGGAGCCCCGCTGTTTAATTGCAGCAGGCAGCGCGTAAGCGAAGCGCTGCTGCTGCAGACTTTAACCGGATGAAAGTTTGCACTTCCCCTTGTCTATTGCCGTGGCCCGGGAAACAATCAGCCAGGGCCCGGTCCTGGGCCACTGCCCGGTGGTTGGGGACCACTGTCATAAAGGAAACAGATTCTTGGCAATAACCAAAGAAAATTACCTTTGCCAACTGGTTCAGGACTCGACTAGAGGAATGGCCACACTGGACAGTACTAACCAATAGACCTGACAGAACAACAGATGTGCAGGTTGAGGGACACCTGAGTGTTGTCACTCAGAGTGTTTCTTCAGGGACGCACAAAAATACCATACTTCAAAAAAAAGCTACATTTGACCAGCTAAGAGAGGCCATTGGTGTCACTAACTGAGACAATATCCTCAAAAATAAAAATGCTGCCACAAAATGCTATATTTTTAAAAGCATCCTAAACTTTTTGAGAGGTAAAACTAGCCCTAAAATGTTATTCAATTATATAAATGGTAAAAAGTATAAGGCCCCATTCAGATGGCCGTAATATTGCGGACCCGCAATACTATGGCTGCCGCCCGGCGTGTGTTACGCACCGCTTGGAACACACGGCTGGGCGCCCCTTTCAAAATGCCTATACTTGTCCATGCATGCGGACAAGTATAGGACATGCTAGCTCCGGGCGGCTGCCCACTCCCATAGAGGTGAATGGGGCTGCATCTATTCTGCAATATTGGTCATGTGAATGGGGCCTAAATCTGAAGGTGTTGGCCCATAACAGATTGAGGGGGAAGTTGCAGAGAGCAATGAGTAGCAAAGCTATTAAATATTTTTTTCTCCACTGTATTCACTGAGGAAAATAAACTGTCAGATGAAATGCAGAATATAAAAGTAAATTCCCCATTAAAAGTGCCCTGTCTGACCCAGGAAGAAGTACAGTGATGTCTTAAAAAGATTAAAATAGACAAATTGTCAGGACCAAGTGGCATACACCCCCGTATCCTTAGAGAATTAAGTAATGTCATAGACAGACCCTTATTTCTGATATTTAAGGACTCTATATTGACAGGGAGTGTTCCACAGGATTAGTGCTTAACAAATGGGGTGCCAATATTCAAAAAGGGGTCAAAAATAGAGCTGGGAAACTATAGGCTGGTAAGTTTAACATTTGTCGTGGGTAAACTGTTTGAAGACTTTCTAAGGCCCCTTGCAGACACGCGCGTCTCCCGCAACGCATCTGCAGGGCTGGACTCCCGGCACTGACGGGGATCGCATAGCATCATATTGATTTATGATGCTATGTAACCCTTACAGACTCGTCTGCAAGGGGCCTAAGAGATGCTATCTTGGACTACCTTAATGAAAATAAGCAAATAACGCTGTATCACCATGGCTTCATGAGGGATTGGTCATGTCAAACTAATGTAATCAGTTTCTAGACTTGACCATGGTGAATCAAGGGATGTCATACCGTATATCTTGACTTCTCCAATGCATTTGATACTGTGCCACATAAAAGGTTAGTATATAAAATGAGAATGCTTGGACTGGGAGAAAATGTCTGGATGTGGGTAAGTAACTAGCTCCGTGATAGAAAACAGAGGGTGGGTATTAACTGTACATGCACAGATTGGGTCACTGTCACTAGTGTACCACAGGGGTCACTATTGGGCCTTATTCTCTCCAATATTTTTATTAAAGGATATGGACACCTTTGTAATAAAAATTTTTTTACACTAATTTATTTTGTGGAGAAAATAATTTCTCCAATTGGTTGTGTTTTATTATTATTTTTTTTCTTTGTTTTGGTTCTACAGCCTGCTGTGCTTCCTATGCACAGCATGCTGCTCTCAGTGAGTTTACAGAGAAGCAGCCTGATGCTTGAAGGGTTAATGCCCCCCCTCCTTTATAGATGGCAGAGCGTGCAGCACCCTCCCCCCATTTCAGGGTGGCAAAGCGGCAGTGGGGCAGAGAGTTAGCTATTATGCTCTGGTATTATCCGTGGTATGCTCTGCTGTGGCAGCGGACTGATGCTTGTATGGTAAACTGAGGGAGGGAGCTCCCCCCCGATCGTACGCTGTAGCAGCGTCCTGATATTTACCATGGCAACCGGACACCTTCACAGGCATCCGGCTTGTCGTGGTATATCTACAAGAACCAAGTGGATCTGGGTAAAAAAAAATGTTAAAAAAAACCTTCTATCCACACATTTGGTTATAAATGTAAAAAATAAAAAACACTAAACATGTTTGGCATCGCTGCGTCCGTAAGGACCTAATCTATAAAAGTATAGTGTTACCTCACGGTGAACACCATTTAAAAAAAAAAAAAAAACTATGATGGAATTGCAATTTTGTCCACTGCACTTCCAAAAAATAGTATAAAAAGTCAAAAAAGTCATATGTACCCAAAATTGGTACCAATCAAACCGTAACCTCATGCCGCAAAAAATTAGATCCTACCTAAGACAATTGTCAAAAAGGTAAAAAAAAGATGGCTTTCAGAAAATGGAGACCTAAAAACATGATTTTTTTATTAATTATTTTATTGTGTAAAACCAAAATAAAATTAAAAAAATAGACATATTAGGTATTGCCGCTTCCATAACGACCTGTCAGGTGAACATTATAAAAAATAAACTGTGCCAGAACAGCCACTTTTTGGTTACCTTGCCTCACAAAAAGCGTAAGATATATTATATACACATACACACAACTACCTCTATCAAAAGATTTATACATTGCATGAGTATCCCTAATTTTATATTAATTTTTAATATTTAATATTGATTATTTATATATATATATATATATATATATATATATATATATATATATATTATATACAGCACATCAGGCCAAATATAAATATGGAGGTGCAGGCCAATGGATCTGGAAACAAACCCTGGACAATATAAGAATAAAGAAAATGGCGGCACTCTCACAAACAATGAGTGACAAGAAAAACACTTTATTCCCTCCTGTGGTCGCAACTAGTGATGAGCGAACTTGTGTTTCAAGTTCGACATACAAGGTTCAGTTTATCTAAAAATTCTGTTATGGATTCCGCTACAAAGAACCATAAGTTATAGTCCATGGTAGCGGAATCCATGACGGAATTCTTAGATAACCCAAACCTTGTACGCCGAACTTAAAACACAAGTTTGCTCAACACTAGTCGCAACGTTTCAGTTAATAGCTTTAAAAAAGCTCTGTGAATGAGCTGAAAACATTGCGACCACAGGGGTGAATAAAGTGTTTAAGAATGCTGTAATGTTTGTGTGTGTATATGTATGTGTATGTGTGTAATATATATATATATATATATATATATATATATATATACACTCACCGGCCACTTTATTAGGTACACCTGTCCAGCTGCTCGTTAACACTTAATTTCTAATCAGCCAATCACATGGCGGCAACTCAGTGCATTTAGGCATGTAGACATGGTCAAGACAATCTCCTGCAGTTCAAACCGAGCATCAGTATGGGGAAGAAAGGTGATTTGAGTGCCTTTGAACGTGGCATGGTTGTTGGTGCCAGAAGGGCTGGTCTGAGTATTTCAGAAACTGCTGATCTACTGGGATTTTCACGCACAACCATCTCTAGGGTTTACAGAGAATGGTCCGAAAACAAAAAAACATCCAGTGAGCGGCAGTTCTGTGGGCGGAAATGCCTTGTTGATGCCAGAGGTCAGAGGAGAATGGGCAGACTGGTTCGAGCTGATAGAAAGGCAACAGTGACTCAAATTGCCACCCGTTACAACCAAGGTAGGCAGAAGAGCATCTCTGAACGCACAGTACGTCGAACTTTGAGGCAGATGGGCTACAGCAGCAGAAGACCACACCGGGTGCCACTCCTTTCAGCTAAGAACAGGAAACTGAGGCTACAATTTGCACAAGCTCATCGAAATTGGACAGTAGAAGATTGGAAAAACGTTGCCTGGTCTGATGAGTCTCGATTTCTGCTGCGACATTCGGATGGTAGAGTCAGAATTTGGCGTCAACAACATGAAAGCATGGATCCATCCTGCCTTGTATCAACGGTTCAAGCTGGTGGTGGTGGTGTCATGGTGTGGGGAATATTTTCTTGGCACTCTTTGGGCCCCTTGGTACCAATTGAGCATCGTTGCAACGCCACAGCCTACCTGAGTATTGTTGCTGACCATGTCCATCCCTTTATGACCACAATGTACCCAACATCTGATGGCTACTTTCAGCAGGATAATGCGCCATGTCATAAAGCTGGAATCATCTCAGACTGGTTTCTTGAACATGACAATGAGTTCACTGTACTCAAATGGCCTCCACAGTCACCAGATCTCAATCCAATAGAGCATCTTTGGGATGTGGTGGAACGGGAGATTCGCATCATGGATGTGCAGCCGACAAATCTGCGGCAACTGTGTGATGCCATCATGTCAATATGGGCCAAAATCTCTGAGGAATGCTTCCAGCACCTTGTTGAATCTATGCCACGAAGAATTGAGGCAGTTCTGAAGGCAAAAGGGGGTCCAACCCGTTACTAGCATGGTGTACCTAATAAAGTGGCCGGTGAGTGTATAGTCATTTTTCAAACTGGTGTAAAGTAGAACTGGCTTAGTTGCCCATAGCAACCAATCAGATTCCACCTTTCATTTTTCATAGCTCCATTGGAAGATGAAAGGAGGATTCTGGTTGGTTGCTATGGGCAACAAAGCCAGTTTTCCTTTGCACTACTTTTGATAAATGTTTCCCCACTGTGTACTTCTATGTGTACATAGCATTGTGTGTCTTCACACTGTACTCATCTGTGTGGGAGAAGTGACCGCTCACTGTGCGGACTGCACACAATACTGTATTGAGAAGAGAGCGCACACAGAGTACTCAGAAGCGACTGCACACACAATACTGTGTTCAGAAGAGAGTGCATGTAGTGAGAGCTGTCAGTAATGACATCTATATCCTGCTTATAATGCCATGGTTATGACTGTAGATTGCTGCACTAATTTTATCAGCAGAAATATCTATTGTCTACAAATAATATACTTTCTACAGAATGGAAAGAGAACTAGATCTGCTGATTACAGGCTGTAAGTATAAAAGCTCTCTGTATGTAAGAAGCTGCTAGCTGTGCATGTGCAACAGGATATGGGGGCGGGCAGCAGAGCTGTGCTGTGCATGTGAAATCCACAGGAATGGCCACAAAGCTGAAGACATGAGAAACTGTGAGTGAATCTCATAGAAGAGCATTTCTGAGCGCATGTGAAGCAAAACTGATACCAGTAAACTAACAAGTGCAATTTTATTATGTGCTGCATTACAGTAAGATATGCGGTTATTAATTTTAACGCTGAAAGGTGCCCATAGCCTTTAACTATCTTGTAGAAGGCTTGCACAGTAATATATCAATTTTTGCAGATGACACTAAACCGTGTAAAGTAATGAACACAGAAGAGGACAGTACTCTGCTACAGATGGATCTGGATAGATTGGAGGCTTGGGCAGAGAAGTGGCAGATGAGGTTTAACACTGAAAAATGTAAGGTTATGCACATGGCAAGGAATAATGCAAGTCACCAGTACATACTAAATGGTAAAACATTGGGTAACTCTGACATGGAAAAGGACTTAGGAATTTTAGTGAACAGCAAACTAAGCTGTAGAAACCAGGGTCAGACAGCTGTTGCCAAGGCCAATAAGATAATTGGTTGCATCAAAAGAGGCATAGATGCTCATGATGAGAACATAGTCTTGCCACTTTACAAATCACTAGTCAGACCACACATGGAGTACTGTGTATAGTACTGGGCTGCTGTGAACAAGGCAGACATAGCAGAACTGGAGAGGGTTCAGAGAAGGGCAACTAAAGTAATAACTGGAATGGGTGGACTACAGTACCCAGAAAGATGATCAAAAATAGGGTTATTCACTTTAGAAAAAAGACAACTGAGGGGAGATCTAATAACTATGTATAAATATATCAGGAGTCAGTATAGAGATCTCTTCCATCATCTATTTATCCCTGTGACGGTGACAAGGGGACATCCACTGCGTCTAGAGCAGGGATCAGCAACTTTGGGCAATCCAGCTGTTGTGAAATTACAACTCCCAGTATGCTCCTTCCACTTGTGTGGGAATTTAGAAAACAGCCAAGCAAGTGTGCATGATGGGAGATGTAGTTTCACTCATCCCCAAAGCCGTTGTTGGGCCGTTCCGTTCATTGGGGACCACAACATGGAAGCACTCCGTTCTGCACTGCAACTCTGGTTTGCGGACCCATTCAAGTAAATGGGTCAACATCGCTGTTTGCGTGCCACAATACGGGCCAAGGCCGTGTGCATGAGGCCAGAGGAGGTCGTGATAGTGAATTCACTAAAAGGGTTCTAGAGGGGTCTAGATATATTTCTGGAGTGTAATAATATTACAGGTTATAGCTACTAGAGATGGGTCGTTGATCCAGGAAGTTATTCTGATTGCCTGATTGGAGTCGGGAAGGAATTTTTTTCCCCTAAAGTGGGGAAAATTGGCTTCTACCTCACAGGGGTTTTTTTGCCTTCCTCTGGATCAACTTTCAGGATAACGGTTTTAACTGCATGGACAGTTGTCTTTTTTCAGCCTTACAAACTATCTGTTGACTTTGACTATTGATATTTTCTCTCATATTTTTATTATTTATTAGATTAATTACTTCAATATTGACAGTTTCCAAAAAGACCTTTCCCTACTGTAAAACACATGTTACAAACTTATGTCATTATCCCCCCCAAGATGGTAATATTTCAGTCAATGTTGTAATTTGCATTTAATTTCGCTGTTGGCATAAAATGTAACTCATGTAAATAACACTGAACATACATAATGCTAGGAAAAACGTGCAATTGTTCAGAAGCAAAATGCTATTGGGTTGCCGTGCTAGCAATAATAATTTGTAGAAACTGGAGGTTTTGGATAAAAACAGCTGTCTGTTTCACTTCATCAAACTGCATTCTCTACCCCTAATATTCTACACAATTGTTTATTTCTGTTCTTTCCTTACAGATGGTTTTGCATGCAAGTTCAGTGTCTGCAACTGCGTTCATTGTTTGTTTTTACCACGTGGGTGCAATCCATTTTTGATGTATTTTTCACACACGAGAAAAAAAACTGAAGAATTACAAACTATGTCTCCTAGCAACCATCAGTGAAAATCGCATTGCGCAGAATACATACAGATTGCATTTGGAAGCAATCTGTTTTTAACACCATCCCCATTCACTTCTAGCAAAGGCTGCGTAAAAAATGCTGAATCAGTCTAGATGCTATTCATTTGCTTCACGCATCGCACCCTGACAGAAAACTAGCTTGTGTGGAGGAGGCCTTATGTAATAAATAAATGTCCATGAAAAATATCACTACTGGTTCTCCTATCCAAATATAGTGTATGCGTTATTTGGAATAAGGAACCCCTGGAGGACTCATTACCAGGATTCAACAAAAGTTATATTAAAAAAAAGAATAATGTGGTTTATTTTAGATCTTCGTGGAAGTTGATTAGTTACAAAAAATAGTTTAAGAAAAAGTCTTAGTCTATTGTCCATGCGTAATTATAAAAGTTCATAGTGTCATTGCTGAAGGATAGAAGCTTACTTCTCAGGTTCCATGTGTTCCATCTTCTTCAGCAGCAACCCCCACCAGAGTGAGAGCAGACGACCACCCCTTGTCTGTCCCTGTCAGTCATTTATACCATAGATTCAGGCATGAATTGCTAACGTATGTACTTCTACAGTGTCATATATGGAAACCTCAAATATAGGTCTTGGCGTTCTCATAGAGACCTCCCATTGCCCTTGTGTATTCCTATACATGGTGTCAGTGTGTAGTGTAATAACTCCTTTATATCAATTAGTAATTAATATTATATCAAAAATTATTTAACACCTTACACTGTCACTTTTATACTAGAACAAATGCTTTCATGTGGCTGTATACTATCTGTGATGTTTTGGTCAGACACTGCATCCATCCTTAACAGCTCAACACAGAATGACGTTCTGCGTAGGCATCTCACTGCCTGTTGCCCCACTGATTGGCTGATCCAGGCTGTCTGTCAGCCAATCTGGGCAAGCCCTCCACCACTCAATTCCTCTCAGGATCATTTGAGCGTCCTTCTACTGTGTACTGTTTTAATGGATTTGCCTGAAGCGAACCCGAAAAGCTTCTGGTTCATTTGGTGGATATATTATATGTGAAATGCTTATTCAACCCCTTAGGTTAGACTGTGTATTTAATTATTTAACTATTTACATCCATTTTGTCTCCCTTTTTGTGAGTATTTTGCACTAGCTGACACTAAGACAATTTGTCAGTGTAAAGTTCATACATGTAGTGCATTAAAATTATTCATTAAATACCCAGAAGGTTTTCCCTAGTTCTACAAAGCTCCTTTGAGGTTAGGTCAAAATATTTCAGACTGCTTTGGCATGTTGCACAGTATACTATGCTGTCTTGTGTTAAAAGTAATATGAATAATTTAAATAGCTTTGTGCCTTAAGAATCCATATAATCTGCTGCCCATTCATCATTCGGACATGCCACACATCATGTTTATCTGATTAATCCCTTCAAGACCCTGCAACCCTTTTAGTTTCTGAGTTTTTTTTTCTACTACCTGCCTTCCTGAAGCAACAACCTTTTTTATTTTTTCATTAACATAACCTTGAGGGCTTGTTTTTCGCGGTAAAAATTTCACTTTTTAATACCTCCATTTAATATTGCACCTGTTTTAGCGGGGTTCCCTCGTACATTAAAACTTAGCTGTTACTTCCATTCTCAGGGTCAATACTATTGTGGACAGGAATAGGTATTTCTATGATAGCTGCAGCATGTGCAGTCCACAAATTGCAGAACGCACATGGGCTGGTATCAGTGTTTTGCGGATCCGCAATATGTGGATCCGCAAAACACAACGGTTGTGTGAATGTAGCCTTATGGACATCTTCCATAGACTACACAGTACTACATAGCGTAGTGTCATCTGCAAAAATTGAAATTGTGCTATTAATCCTGTCCTCGATATCATTAATAAATAAATTAAATAATATAGGACCCAGCACTGAACCTTGGGGTACACCACTTATAACCCAGGACCATTCTGAACAGGAATTATTGACCACAACTCTCTGGACACGGTCCTTCAGCCAGTTTTTAATCCAATTACAGACTATACTTTCCAAGCCTATAGACCTTACTTTACCTATTAAACGTCTATGGACAGTATCAAAAGCCTTTTAAAAAATCCAGAAATACTACATCCACAGCCGTCCCTCTGTCCAGGCTGCTACTCACCTCCTCATAAAAACAAATCAGGTTAGTCTGATAACTTCTGTCCTTTGTAAACCCATGTTGGTTATCACTTATAATATTATTTACAGTTACATACTGTACTCCTGTATATAGTCCCTTAAGAGTCCTTCAAACATTTTTCCCCGCAACAGAAGTAAAACTAATACAATGCACTTACTAATGTATTGTTATTATTTATATTTCTTCCTTTGCTGGCGTGATTCATTTTTCCATCACATTATCCACTGCATGTTTCCATTGCCGTGGTCGTACGTTAACCCCTTCCTGACATAGCCATTTTTCACCTTAAGGACCAAGCAGAATTTTGGAAATCTGATGTCACTTTATGTGGTAATAACTTTGGAACACTTTTACTTATCCAAGCCATTCTGAGATTTTCTCGTGACACATTGTACAGTCATGGCCAAAAGTTTTGAGAATGATACAAATATTAATTTTTACAAAGTCTACAGCTTCAGTTTTTATAATGGCAATTTGCATATACTCCAGAATGTTATAAAGAGTGATCAGTTTAACAGCAATTACTTGCAAAGTCAATATTTGCCTAGAAAATGAACTTTATCCCCCAAAACACATTTCAACATCATTGCAGCCCTGCCTTAAAAGGACCAGCTAACATCGTTTCAGTGATTGCTCCATTAACACAGGTGTGGGTGTTGATGAGGACAGGGCTGGAGATCAATCTGTCATGATTAAGTAAGAATGACACCACTGGACACTTTAAAAGGAGGCTGGTGCTTGGCATCATTGTTTCTCTTCTGTTAACCATGGTTATCTCTAAAGAAACACGTGCAGTCATCATTGCACTGCACAAAAATGGCCTAACAGGGAAGAGTATCGCAGCTAGAAAGATTGCACCTCAGTCAACAATCTATCGCATCATCAAGAACTTCAAGGAGAGAGGTTCCATTGTTGCCAAAAAGGCTCCAGGGCGCCCAAGAAAGACCAGCAAGCGCCAGGACCGTCTCTTAAAAGTGTTTCAGCTACGGGATCAGGCTACCAGCAGTGCAGAGCTTGCTCAGGAATGGCAGCAGGCAGGTGTGAGTGCATCTGCACGCACTGTGAGGTGGAGACTCTTGGAGCAAGGCCTGGTCTCAAGGAGGGCAGCAAAGAAGCCACTTCTCTCCAGAAAAAACATCAGGGACAGACTGATATTCTGCAAAAGGTACAGGGAGTGGACTGCTGAGGACTGGGGTAAAGTCATTTTCTCTGATGAATCCCCTTTTCGATTGTTTGGGACATCTGGAAAACAGGTTATTCGGAGTACCAGAATGTCCTCCGAGATCAACTTCTCCCAACCGTCCAAGAGCAGTTTGGCGATCAACAATGCCTTTTCCAGCATGATGGAGCACCTTGCCATAAAGCAAAGGTGATAACTAAATGGCTCAGGGAACAAAACATAGAGATTTTGGGTCCATGGCCTGGAAACTCCCCAGATCTTAATCCCATTGAGAACTTGTGGTCAATCATCAAGAGACGGGTGGACAAACAAAAACCTACAAATTCTGACAAAATGCAAGCATTGATTGTGCAAGAATGGACTGCTATCAGTCAGGATTTGGTCCAGAAGTTGATTGAGAGCATGCCAGGGAGAATTGCAGAGGTCCTGAAGAAGAAGGGTCAACACTACAAATATTGACTTGCTGCATTAACTCATTCTAACTGTCAATATAAGCTTTTGTTACTCATGATATGATTGCAATTATATTTCTGTATGTGATGAAAACATCTGACAAACACACATAAAAACCAGAGGGCAGCAGATCATGTGAACATATAATATTTGTGTCATTCTCAAAACTTTTGGCCATGACTGTACTTCATGACAGTGGTAAATTTAAGTCAATATAAATCACCTTTATTTATAAAAAAAATAATAAATCAAAAATTTACAGAAAATTTGGAAAAATTTGTAATTTTCAAAATTTGAATTTCTCTGCTTTTAAGACAGAAATTCTGCATAAAATAGTTATAATAGTTATATAGTTCCCATATGTCTACTTTATGTTGGCATCATTTTGTAGATGTAATTTCATATTTTTAGAACGTCAGAAGGCTTAGAATTTTAGAAGAAATTCTTAAAATTTTTAAGAAATTTTCCAAACTGATTTTACACACTTTGTTTAACCCTTTGTGTTCCACAAGAATTAAAGGAAAATGGAGATGACATTTTTAAATATCACTTTTTTGGCAGATTTTCCATTTTAAACCATTTTTTCCTGTAACACATCAGGGTTAACAGCCAAACAAAACTCAAAAACTGTTACCCTGATGCTGCGATTTACAAAAACACCCCACATGTGGTTGTAAACTGCTGTATGGGCGCACGGCAGGGAGCAAAAGGAAAGGTGCGCCAGATGGTTTTTGGAGGGCAAACTTTGTAGGACTGGTTTTTAGACACCATGTCCCATTTGAAGCCCCCATAAATGATGCACCCCTACAGTAGAAACAACCAAAAAGTGCCTGTATTTTTTAAACTAAGGGATAAGGTGACAGTTTTATTGATACTAATCGCTTTATATTACGCTTTTAGTTAGGCAAGGTAACAAAAAACCGCTCGGCCATCCTGAAAAAAGGGGGGTCAACTGAAGCCTGCAATGGGGGGGAGAGGGGAATATAAATAAATACATAGATCAGATCCTTTCACGCGGCAGTAGGACGCTCTGATTGGCTAGTCTGTACAGACTAGCCAATCAGAGCGATCGCTGGCCCGGGACTGCCCTCATTGTTCTTGGGCCAGCTAGCTGAGAGCCCTGGCTGTATGTAACAGCCGGGGTCTGAGCTCTGTGACCATGTTAGTAGACATAGTGACAGTTTAATGCCATGAGGTGTGTCCTCGTATACACGTCTAATGCCGTTAAGGGGTTAATGGAAAAAGATGCTGACGCTTTTTCCTATAGTGTGCAAACACGACCACCACTGATGGATCGCAGGGTGGTCGTAACCATGGAGACAAACTGTGTATAATGCTATGGAAAAATGAATCAAGTCTGCAAAGGAGGCAATATGGATAATAACAATACGTTACTAAGTTGCTTGTATTAATTTGCTGTACATGATAAATGCCATTTGCTAAAGTGAGACAGCGTTTTCACGTACATGTTTGTAGGGAAATGTGGTCTTTTGCTGCATCCCCAGGAACATGTATGTGTTCTGATTGGGCGAGCTGCCTGCCTGATCAGCGGCACGGACCCGTCTGTTAATGAAAGCCAGGTCACCTGCTGTATCCACTGGCATCACTGAAAAAGCCGAGGCTGGTTGATTAACCTTCCACATGCCGCAGTCCGCGTTGACCACGGCACATGTGAGGTTTACAGAGGGAGGGGGTTCCCTTTCTGACCCTATCTGCCCCTCGCTCTATGGTGACACAGGGCCGATGGTTGCTATGGCAGCCCTGATGCCTTAAAGTGGCATCGTAGCCTGCCATCTACAGAAGCCTAGGAGATCTAGCCCATAGGCTGGGTCTCCTAGGCAACTGTCAGCATCTTACACTGTATTACGCTGACAGTTGAACGCAGCACAATATAGCATGTATTATACTACAATGAAGTAGGGATCAAACCCTGAAAAATTGAAGTCCCACAGTGGAAGAAAATAAAAAGTAAAAAAAAGTTGTTTTTTTTTTTTTTTTTTTTTTTTTTTTTTTAAAAAAACCCTTTCACCTTATAAAATCATGTACAATAACAAGTTAAAAAAAACCTAGACATTAGGTATTGCGCATCCGTAATAACAGACTCTATAAAAATGTCACATGATCTGCCCCATCAGATGAACGCCTTAAAAAATAAATAAAAACGTTGCCAAAATAGCCATTTTTTTGTCAGCTTGCCTCACAAAAAGCATAACTAGTGATCAAAAAAATCGTATGCACCCCAAAATGATACTAATGAAACTATCGCCAAATTTCAGAAAAACGAGCCCCTACATAAGATAATAAAAATAACAATACAGTCTTTCAGAAAATTGCAACTCAAAAACAAGATTTTTTTAAAAATGCATTTACTATGTAAAGCCTCATTCACACGTCAGTGTTTTGGTCAGTGATTTCCCAGTGATTGTAAGCCAAAACCAGGATTGGAGCCTCCACAGACATAAGGTATAAGGGAAAGATCTATACCTGTTCTGGGTTTAGAGCCGCACCTGGTTTTGGCTCAAAATCACTGATGGAAATCACTGACCGGACACTGACTGTGTGAATGAGGCCATAAATAGAACAAAAATAAAAAATACACATCAGGTATCACCGCATCCATAACGAATGGCTCTATAAAAATGTCACATGATCTACTACATCAGGTGAACGCTATGAATAACACTATAAATAAAAACTGTTCCAAAATGTCCATATTTTGGTTACCTTGCCCCAAAAATGTGTAATATTGAATGATCAAAAATAGTACCAATAAAAAGGTCACCTGCAAAAAATGAGCCCATATACAAGATAATCGACAGAAAAATAAAGGAAATATAGCTTTCAGAAAATGGAAACACAAAAAAGGTTTTTTTTTCAAAAATGTCTTTTATTTTATAAAACTGATATAAATGAAAGACATATTAGGTATTGGTGCATCCGTAATGTGACCTGCTCTTTAAAAATATTACATGATCTACCCCCTCAGGTAAACGCTGTTAAAACATAAATAAAAACTGTGCCGAAATAGCCATTTTTATTTGTCACCTTGCCCCAAAAAAGTATAATATTGAATGATCAAAAATCATATGTACAGAAAAATTGTATCAATAAAAACATCAGCTCTTCCTGCAACAAAACGTTCAGCAGAAAGATAAAAGAAATGTAGCTTTCAGAAAATGGAGAGACAAAAAAAGCATGTTTTTTAAATATGATTTTAAAAAATCGATATATTAAGTATTGCTGCATGCGTAATGACCAGCTCTATAAAAATATCACATGAGTTAACCTCTCAGGTAAATGCTGTTAACCCCTTCCCGACTGCCATACGGCTATATACGTCCTATCTGCACATGCCCCGTGCAGATAGCACGTATATACACGTGCAGGCAGCGCTTTAATCCCAGCGCTGATCAGCGCTGGGATTAAAGCTCCTGCTCCTGCAATCTAGCAGGAGCAGGTCGGGTCCCGGCTCACAGACAGAGCGGGGACCCTGGGGAGAAGACAGGAGCGGTTTATTACCGCTTCTGCCTTCTCCTGTGCCGGAGGAGAGCCTTACCTGAAGGCATGCCGGAGGGAGCAGGAAGCGGCAGAGCCTCTTCCTGTGTTAGTCCCGGCGGGTCACGTGACCGCCGGGTGTCTCGGTCTAAGAGCAGAGCTGCAGGGTCTAAGGAGACCCTGATCAGCTCTGCCTGTGTGTAATGAGCCCCCAGGGGGCTGTTTTCCCCTGTAACTGGGGCTCCTGTGGATGCCCCAGTTACAGTGGAAATCGTGGGGGGGGGGAAAAAAAAGTCATTAAAAAAAAAAAAAAATCAATGTCCTCCAGAGGTCTTTTAATGACCTCCTGGGGGACATATTATGTGCCAAAAATAAATTTAATATAAAGTTAAAAAATTATAATAAAAATACAAATAAAAAATGTAAAAAAAAAATTACAAATGCAGTCGCCAACGGAAACCGTCACCATATTCGCCCCGTTCAATAAAACATATACATGTTATATATCAAAACGATTGTCACCAAATAGGGAACCTATTGAAATAATTAGTTTTTGTGTCAGTTTTAATATTTAAGAAAAAAAAAGCTATAATTAAAAAAATGTACTTTTTTTTTAATAAGAAATAGCAGTTTGCCTCAAAATGAAACCTAAAATATAAAAAAAATCTCTAAAAAAACATTCTAATAAAAAGTCCTAAGTGTCAAGTAAAAAAAATTGCAAAAATTATTTTGGTAGTCAAACAAATAAAAAAAATTCGGGTCACTAAACCAACACGTACACAAAATCTAAAAAAGTTGCCTGGACATTCAGGCCATTTTTAGGCCCGGTCATGAAAGGGTTAAAAATAAAATAAATAAAAACTGCCAAATTAGCCTTTTTTTGTCACTTTTTTTTTTGTCACTTAAATCAAAATATTATATGTACCCAAAAATGGTAGCAATAAAAATGTCAGCTCTTCCTGAAAAAAATGAATTGGCAAAAAAATATAAGAAATGTAGCATTCTGAAAATGAAGACACAAAAATGTTTGTAAGCATTTTTCCAAAAATGCTTTATTATGTAAAACTGAAACAAAAAAAATGCACATATTTAGTATTGTCACATCCATATCATTTTGCTCTATAAAAACACCTGATCTGTCAGCACTGAGCAATCAAAAATCCTATAAAACGGTCACCTTATCCCTTAGTTTCCAAAATAGGGTTACTTTTTGGAGATATCTTCAAATGCGACATGGAAACTTAAAATTATCCCAGGGAAATCTGCCGTCCAAAATCCATATGGCACTCCTTTCTCTCTTTCCATCTGCACCCTGCCATGCGACCATACAGCAGTTTACAACCACATATGAGATGTTTCTGTAAACTGCAGAATCAGGGTAATAGATATTGATCTTTGTTTGGCTGTTAACCCTTGCCGTGTTGCAGGGAAAAATGAATAAAATGAAAAATCTGCAAAAAAAAGGGAAATTTTGAAATTTCACCTCCAGTTTCCTTTAATTCTCATGAAACTCCTAAAGGGTTAACAAAGTTTGTAAAATCAGTTTTGAATAACTTGAGGGGGGGGGGTAGTTTCTAAAATGGAGTCATTTATGGTTGATTTCCACTATTTAAGCCCAACAAAATTACTTCATAACTGAATTAGTACTTAAAGTAGGTTTGAAATTTTTCTTTTAAAATTTACAAATTGCATCTAAAATTCAAAACCTTCTAACGTCCTAAAAAATAAAATGACATTTACAAAATGATGCCAACATAAAGTAGACATATTGGGAATGTTAAGTAATTGTTTTATAAGGTATCGCTATCCGTCTTAAAAGCAGAGAAATTTAAATAGTGAATTTTTCCTAATATTTGGAAAATTTGGATTTTTTTTTTTATAAATAACAGTAAAACTTATTGACTCAAATTCAAACTCAGAATGGCTTGGAGAAGTAAAAGCATTCTAGAGTTATTACCACAAAAAATGACACGTCAGATTTTCAAAATGTGGCTTGGCCCGGGCCAGTTTTTGCCCTCCTGCCCAGGCCATTTTTGCTAATCTGACATGTCACTTTATGTGGTAATAACTCTGTAACGCTTTTACTTATCCAAGCAATTCTGAGATTTTTTTCTTGTGACACATTGTTCTTCATGACAGTCATAAATTTGAGTCAATATATTTCACTTTTATTTATGAAAAAAAAAATTTCAAAATTTCTATTTCACTGCTTTTAAAATAGAAATTGATACCTCCTACAATATTTATTACTTAATATCACCCATATGTCTACTTTGTGTTTACATAATTTTGTAAATGTCATTTTAATTTTTTAGGACGTTAGAAGGTCTTCGAATTTTAGAAGCAATTCTTAAAATTTTGAAGAAAATGTCCAAAACCCACTTTTTTTGGACCAGTTTAGTGTCACAGCTCCTCCCACAGACAAGGTTATGAACTGTTCTTCAACCACTTAAAGGAGGCTCTGAAACCTGCACTTAGAATTGTGATTACATCTGCAATCCCCTCATACATCAGCATTAAGAAAGTAGGGGTAAGAGACTATGCTAGATAAAACTACAAAGACTAGGTTGAGGAAAGGAGGATTCCAAAGTCAACAGAGACTGTGCCTTTAAGAAGATCAGAAGCAAAGAAAAATTTTCTGAAAGAAACTCTTGTTGTCCAACATACATCAAGTTTTGTTTTTTTTGTTTTTTTGAGAAGCCCAGCGGTGCCAGAGTGGTTTCTTGTTAAATACGTAAGGGCAGTATTCTTAAATGTGTAGGGTTGATAGTCTATGTAGAATAAGTTAGTTAAAGGGTTATTCCCATCTTGGACAATGGGGGCATATCGCTAGGATATCCCCCCATTGTCCTATAGGTGCGGGTCCCACCGCTGGGACCCGCACCTTTATAGAGAACAGGGCCCGAAAGTGAAGGAGGGCGCACCACACACCACCCTCCATTGATTTGTATGGGGCTGCCGAAAATAGCCGAGCACCGGCTCAGCTATTTCCGTTGGCTCCATAGAAATGAATGGGAGCGCACTGCGCATGCGCGGCCCAGCTCCCATTCATTTGCAAATGTGTGGAGATAGGAAAAAATGTCTTTTTTTTTTTTTTTTTTTTTAACCTTTCACTTTTTTTGACACTTTTGGTACCCAGACCCACTTTGTTTTTGAAGATCCAGTGGGTCTGATGGCTGTACAATACTCTGCAATACACTGTATAGTGTATTGCAGTGCATTGACACTTACAATAAGCCTGATCAGGGGTGTTGGGGGGGGGGGGGGGTTGCTTAATGAGCAGCAGCACTTGTATGCAGTCTCCATTACCACAGTCTCTCCTGTCCGTCCTCTCTGTACTTCATGTTTTCTTATGAACTCCATTCCCACAGAGATTCAGATAAAATTCAAGTAGAGCAGAGAGGAGGATGAGGCAGCTCTTTTGCTCAGTGTTGTGAAGTAGCTTGTGCTGCTCTGTGATTAGGACAGGTTTTGTGTGCACTAATAGGTTAGCGGCCATTTTTACTCCCGAGACATAATGAACCATTATAAATAATCAAAGGTATTTGGGAATGTGTTTACAATAAAGTAATGTTTAAAGGGGTTATCCAACCCCCTATAATGCTCCCCAAAATGTCTTGGCCCCTCATACTGGTTATACTTACCTTGCTCCCTGGCACCTGCATCGCTCCTGATGCACGCATGGCTGCTGCTGCATCTTCCCATTGTGCGGATCAAAACATCCGGCTGATGGGGGCTGGGGGAGTTAGCCAATAGCAGTCCACGATGGGAACGAGCCTCCCTAGTGTTGTCTGTGATGCTAGGGAGGCATGTTTCCATTGCGCCCTGCTATTGGCTACCCCCCAACCGTCGCCTCATGTTTTTATCTGCACGAGGTGGGGGGGGCGATGCATTGGCGGCCGTGCAGGCATCAGGATCAACGTGGGTGCCGGGGAGTGGGGAGTATAACCAGTGGTGTAAACCCTTTAAGTATTTTCATATTCCCGGAAAACCCCCTTTAAGGTCATTCATCATGATAAAGGGGTTGGCTACTTTTAAACAATGTGTATGTTGGATAATTATATGGCACTTACTGATATGGTCCGTTTGCTATATGTCATAAGCCATGTCCACTTGTTAGGCAAATTTATGTGCTGTCCACATAGAGGTCCTGTTCATAAGATGGCTGCTAATGAACAGACACATCACTCAGTCTCCTCTATTCAAACACATAGCACTGGCACTAAATTCCTAACCGTGCAACTACAGATGGCAGGTCCAGTATATTTGAATGGAGAAGACATCACATGAGATGATTTGTATGGTCATATGACCCTCTATCAGCAGCCATTTTATGGACAGGACTTCTGTGTGGACAGCACAACACTTGGCAAACAAGGGAGCATATCTTATTTAATATAGAAAATGATGCAGAATCTCAACAAAGGCTATATTAGTGTCTTATAATCTTACTAATACATTGGTCAACTGTAACTAGAAAGTGGCCAACCCCTTTAACCCCCTTAAGAGCCCTTGACGTACATGTATGTCATGACTGGCTGAAACTTTCACCTGTTTTTCACCTATATAACTAACAGCATTGCAGACACATCCCAGACATACCTTTGTGCACTGTGTGTCTGTATTACATGTCCAGGAAAAGCACTTTTATTCTGCTGGAAAACAGCTCCCAAGTGTCCAGCTGAAAGTGAAAGTAAAAACAGCTTTCTCTCCCAACTGGATTTCTAACAGCTATATCTTCTGATATACTGGATATAATGCTGTTTTAACCCCCTCATCATCATCATCATCATCATCTGCTGATGAGGCAGCCTCTAGAAGGCGCCCAAGGGTAGAGACCCCACCCCCTGATGATTATCAGCCCCAAATTCCGTATTTTGAGGCCAGTTCCAGAATTCAGATAAATTGTGCGGGGTTCACAGAACTAGATTTTTTCAAAATCTTTTTCTCTGAATATTTTGTAAATGTAATGGTGGTCCAAACCAACTTATACACCCAACAATTTATTGCTCAGAACCCTATATCCCCATACGCTAGACTCCTAGGTTGGACCCCAGTAACTGCAGAAGAGATGATGAAGTTTTGGGGACTCGTGCTGCATATGGGCGTTGTAAAGAAGCCAAACTTTAGGCAATATTGGAGTTTGGACATTTTGTACCAAACTCCAATTTACAGTAACACCATGACGCGGAAGCGATTTGAGTCAAATAGGAAATTCCTACAGTACAGCGACAATATACAATGCCCACCCCTAAACGACCCAACATTTGACCGTCTGTTCAAGGTTAGGCCTGTCCTTGACCACTTTAACACCAAGTTTGCTGAGGTGTACACCCCTGATAAAAATGTCTGTGTAGATGAGGGAGGGAGGATTAGGTTTTGCCAGTACCTGCCTAGTAAACGGGCAAGGTATGGCATAAAAATTTACAAACTTTGTGAGAGTAGCTCCAGGTACACCCACAAGTTCCGTATTTATGAAGGGAAAGATTCCTGGATAGAACCCCCAGAATGCACCCCGTCCTAGGAGTTAGTGGGAAGATCATGTGTGACTTACTGCACCCACTTCTGGATAAGGGTTACCACCTCTATGTGTTTAACTATTATACCAGCATACCTCTATTCATGTCCCTAACTGCCAGATGTATTGTGGCATGCGGCACAGTGCTCAAAAATCAGAAAGGCCTCCCTAGATCCCTGGCAGGGCAACCACTGAGAAAGGGTGGAAGCAGGGCTCTTCTCCATGAGAACATCCTGGCGGTTAAGTACAAGGTCAAGGTGGACGTCCTTGTATTGACCAGCATTCACCCCAACACCAGCTCCCCTGCTGCAGTATGTGGTACAGCTAGCACTGTCCCCAAACCAGTCTGTATCCTGGATTACAACAGGCACATGGGAGGGGTGGATCTTTCAGATCAACTTCTGAAGCCCTACAGAGCCACACGAAAAACAAAAGTGTGGTACAAAAAGCTGGCCGTACATATTGTACAGATGGCAATGCATACGTGCTTTTTCAATCTGCAGGCCACACAGGAACTTTCCTTCAGTTCCAAGAGGTGGTTATCAAGGCCCTAACTTTTCAACGCCAGGCCAGGGAGGGTCCCAGTACTTCAGGAAGTCATGGTGCCTGTCTTGTACCAGGGCAGCATTTTCCCGGTCAAGTCCCCCAGACAACAAGGAAGGGAAGGACCCAAAAAACATGCAGGGTGTGTTACAAAAGAGGGATTAGGAAAGACACCGTTTACCACTACGAATCCTGGCCTGTGCATGGAGGTTTGTTTCAGAACTTACCACTCATTTATGGAGTATTAATTTCATCCTTGATGTACCATGTAGTTTTATCACCTCAGATTGATTCCACATAGCTTACAAATCTACTTTTCACCAACCACTACATATTCATTTCTGTGACACACCTGTTAAAAGTGCCCTTTCCACCCCTTAAAATGTTCGTACGGAGGTGCTGTTTCCAAAATGGGGTCACTTCTTGGGGTTTTTAATTTCTGGGGACCTTAAGGAATTTTTAAACATGCGACATGGCAGTTAACAAACCATGTCTGTTAATTCTGGCCTGCAAAATCCATATTTGTTTTCCTCTAGAGGCCTACTGTGTGCCCATACAGCAGGCTACAAGCACATATGGGGTGTTTCCTGAATGGGGAGAAAATGGGGAACACATACTGGGGTGCATTTTCTCCTTTAACCCCTTGTGAATGTGAAAAATTGGGGTCTGCTAGTAATTTTTCATTTTCACAAATGTGTGCTTTGAAATGCTTTAACAAGTGTTTCTACCTTCTGTGAGACACCTGTTTGCTGAAATGTACCCTTCTACCACTTAAAATGTTCGTACGGGGGTGCTCTTTCCAAAATGGGGTCACTTTATGGGGGTTTCCACTGTAAGGCCAGCTCAGGGTGTCTTCATATGCGACATAGCTCCCAATTATTATTCCAGCTACATCCGCTCTCCAAAAGCCATATCGTGCTCCTTCCACTCTGAAGCCTGCTGTGCGCCCATACATCAATTTTTGGGGTGTTTCTGTAAACTCCAGAATAAAGGTAATAAGGGCTGTTAACCCTTGATGTGTTGCAGGAAAAATGGATTAAAATTTAAAATCTGCTAAAAAAAAATGAAATTTTGAAATTTCATTCCCATTTCCTTTAATTCTCATGGGACACCTAAAGGGTTAACAACGTTTGTAAAATCAGTTTTGAATAGCTTGAGGGGTGTAGTTTCTAAACTGGGATGATTTATGGGTGGTTTCTAATATGTAAGCCCCACAAAGTGACTTCATAAAGGTACTAGTCCTTAAAAAAAAAAAAAAAAAAAAAAAAAAAAAAAAAGGGTTTTCGAAAAAAAGTTTAAGATTTGCTTCTAAACTTCTAAGCCTTCCAAGGTCCCAAAAAAATAAAATGTTATTTTCAAAATGATCCACACATGAAGAAGACATATGGGGGATGTAAAGAAATAACTATTTTTGAAGGTATTACTACGAATTTTAACCCTTTCGCGCCCGGAGCTTTTTCGGTTCTGCATTTTCGTTTTGCGCTCCCTGCCTTCAAACAGCCATAACTCTTTTATTTTTCTGTTCACATAGCTGTATGAGGGCTTGTTTTTTGCGGGACAAGTTGTGCTTTCCAACGCCACCATTTAATATTGCATACGGTGTAGTGGGAAGCGGGAAAAAAATTCCAAACCAGGTGGAATTGCAAAGAAAACGCTATTCCGCTACAGTTCTACGGGTTTCTTATTTACAGCGTTCGATGTGCATTAAAACTGATCCGTTCCTTTCATTCTACTGGTCAGTACGAATCCGGCAATACCTAATATGTATAGTTTTTCCTGTGTTTTCATAGTGATAAAATAATTAGAAAGTTGCCCTTTTTTTTTTTTTTTTTTTCTTGTCAAATCTTGACCCCTATAACTTTTTGGTATTTATGTGTACAGAGCTGTATGGGGGCTCATTTTTTGCGGGACGATCTGAAGTTTTTATTGATACCATTCTGGGGTGTGTATGACTTTTTGATCACTTTTTATTTAATTTTTTTTAGAAAAAAAAGCGACAAAAAACGGCAAATCGCCATTTGGACGCGTTTTCGGTCACGGTGATACCCATGATTTCTATATTTATTGTTATTTAGGTATTTATTTTTTACTTATACGGAAAGGGGGGTGATTTGAACTTTTACATCTTTTTTATTTTTTATATATTTTTTAACATTTTTTTTTAATTTTTTTTTACTATTAGAAAGCTCAAATATGGGCTTATATATTGTGGCTTTTTTTTTTTTCTTTATGAGCAATTATGGATTTTATAGACTCAGAAATCCATGGATTGCTCATTTCTTATCCTGGCCTGCCATCTAGTGGCCAGAATAAGAATTGCACTTTGAAAACTGTAATCTAGAGGGCTGTGACATCATCGGAGATGGCTATCTACGGATTGGCTGGCTGTACGGCATTCCCGGGTTTGTCTCCTCTACACTTAGTTTTGCTTTGTAACACATGCAGCCATCATTTTATGAAAAACTGATTTGTTAACATGAAATGCGAAGAAATTAGGAATCATTGCAATCAAAGTTTTCTTTGGACCGATTTCTGCTGCGATTATAATCTACCAATATTATCATTCTTTTATTACTAATCTAGAGTGAAGCCATAGAAGCCAAATTGCAGTATGCAGTAATGATGCATTGATGGATTTTAGCCCAATGACTGTAATATGAACATTTGTTAATGCCAATGTGGAAAAAGTATTAGTATCTAAGGCATTAATCAATGGACTCCTCCAATTTGGGCATAAAATCGCTGCATACGCATGAATGTATAATGAAATAAGTGCTCATTTTTTTCCAAATTGTGTTTTTAGGCTGGTATGATTCGTACAGAGAATGATGAGTTTTTCATAGAACCACTGGAGAAGGATAGAGAAGATGAAGATAGTGGTCGAACCCATATTGTCTATCGTAGATCGGCTATCAAAAAATCTATTTCAAGTCAGAACAATTATACAAGCCAGAGTGGTAAGTTACTGATTATTAATAGATTTAATACAAAGTTAATAGCTTTATTTTTAATTTTCTTGCTAAACTTTGTATTATTCAGCAAAAGCTTATAACTTAGTTTCAATTGTTTAATATATATATATATATATATATATATATATATATATATATATATATATTTCAATTTATTCAGATGTATCTGTTAATGTTTGGTTTTGTATAGGTTAATATACCAATGTTTGCAGATATGATAAACTGCACATACACGTAAATACATAATAAACTCAGTTTAAACATAACAGTTTGAACATTTGAAGTAAGACATGCAAGATGGTGCTTTTCACGGAAACAACTATTATATAAATAAAATCACAACTTAGTTATAACTTTGCTCAAATTCCATGAATAAATAAATTTCAAGTGTTGTAGCATGATCTAAGTAAAATAGCACTCCAGCTGTTTAAAAACTACAACTCCTAGAATGCTTCTTTCACTTCTATGGGAGTTAGAAGAGCAGCCGAGCATATTTGCATGCTGGGAGTTGTAGTTTCACAGCAGCTGGAGTGCCAAATGTTGCTGATCCCTGTCCTAGAAACGTAGCAAGCTACATTACAGCATACGTTCCCTAACCTCTTTCCGATCGCGGGTGCGGCGGGCGTCATGGCCGGCAAGTCTCTGCTGTTTCTAACAGCAGAGACTTGCCGCTACTTACCGCCATCGGCGGCGTATTCTAGGGCCTTCTGATGCCGTGATCACGGCATCAGGATGCGTCTGAACCCGGAAGCGTACGCTTCTGGGTGGTGTACAGACGCCCCGAGTGGCCAATTGGGGTGTCTGTACACCATATGAAAACTGTAATCCTGTAAGTGCAATTCTTATTCTGGCCACTAGATGGCAGGCCAGGATAAGAAATGAGCAATTCATGGATTTATCTCAGTCTAGTAAATCCCTGATTGCTCATAAAGAAAAAAAAAAAACACAATATATCAGCTCATATTTGAGCTTAAAAATAGTCAGAAAAAAATAAAAAAAAAATGTTAAAAAATATATAAAAAATATATAAAAGTTCAAATCACCCCCCTTTCCGTATAATGAAAAAATCAATTCCTAAATAACAATAAATATAGACATCATGGGTATAACCGTGACCGAAAACGCCCGTACTTTTAAAATATAAAAAAAATTCCAATACGGCGAATTGTGTGGCGGAAAAAAGCGTCCAAATGGCGATTCGCCGTTTTTTGTCGCTTTTTTTTTTTCTAAAAAAAATTAAATAAAAAGTGATCAAAAAGTCATACACACCCCAGAATGGTATCAATAAAAACTTCAAATTGCCCCGCAAAAAATGAGCCCCCATACAGCTCCGTACACATAAATACCAAAAAGTTATAGGGGTCAAGATATGACAAGGAAAAAAAAACAAAAAAAAAAAGGGCAACTTTCTAATTATTTTATCACTATCAAAACGCAGGAAAAACTATACATATTAGGTATTGCCGGATTCGTACTGACCAGTAGAATGAAAGTAACTGGTCAGTTTTAATGCACATCGAATGCTGTAAATAAGAAACCCGTAGAACTGTAGCGGAATAGCGTTTTTTTTGCAATTTCACCCGATTTGGAATTTTTTTCCCGCTTCCCACTACACCACATGCAATATTAAATGGTGGCGTTGGAAAGTACAACTTGTCCCGCAAAAAACAAGCCCTCATACAGCTATGTGAACAGAAAAATAAAACAGTTATGGCTGTTTGAAGGCAGGGAGCGCAAAACGAAAATGCATAACTGAAAAAACCTGAAGGGGTTAAAGGGGTTCTACTCAGAGTAAGCCATCAATATCATATCAGCTGTATGAGGAGAATTCGGCGCTTGGATGATTGTTGTGTTCTCTTCAATGTTTACCTGGTCTCCATCAACATTGCAGCATCGAGCAGGTGTAATTACAGCTCCTCCATCCCATTCACTTCATTGAGACGGTTCTGTCCTATTAACCAACACTGAACACACAGGCCATAATAAGCAAGGAAAGCCCCTCGACCATACAAGTTAATAGTAAAAAGTCTCATACACAAAAGGCTAATATACTTACAAGGTAGCCAAAATAATGCTCACAGTATCAAGCAAGTATATATAAACAAAAACAGAAAGAAACAGTACATTCAAATTACACCTACTGATGAATCAAGGTAAATAATAGTGCCCACATGTATTGCCATGAAAGCAGTGGCTTTTTCTGTTAATGCAGTCTGTGTAGAGTATGTTCTGTCCCAACTGCCCACAATCCTGGGGCTTAAAAGAAAAAAAATGTTAATAGGTCCCATATGCCTCAAAATGGTATCAATGAAATCTGCATCTTGTCCCGCCAAAAGAAGCCACATATGGCTGCGAGAAAAATGAATATTTTTTTTATACAATCGCATTCCAAGAGCTGCATCTGTTATTGTTGCAAAAGACTTCCTTTATTGTTCAAAATTAGTAAAAACCTGGAGATGAGTGAACCTTTTGAGGTTCGGTTCTGGTTTGCGAAATTTTTTGAAACGGTTCCAACCCAGATCAATTCAATTCAAACTAAAGTGCCTCTAATTGCCATGGAAATTGGTATTTAACAACCTCTAGTCTCCTAGGACTGAGAATGTTTAGTAAAAAAATGTTATCTCATTAATTCTTTATAAATTTTTGCTTTTTCTTACCCCCCTCCACCCTCCCTAAGCTCTTGAACACAATGACAGCAATAGTAAATCTTATCAGAGTGAAACTTCTATGGGTAAATGCATGTTTTCCAGCATTAACCAACAGTGTGTTTAAAATACACAGCACTGTGGCATTTTATGCTTTTTTTCATATTCTAAAGCTTCCAAAAATTGTCCCTTATTGGGGGCAGATGATGTTTAAATTCACACAGTGTTATGGGATAAAAAAAGTGTCGGGGTACCATGCATCCATAAATTTTGCCTTGAAGGGGTCAGATTGTCTGTCCATACAACACACACAAGTGCTACTTTTCAGAAAAAAGAGTGGCTTGTTGGGACCAAGCCTCCAAAACTTATGCTTTAACCCCTTCACCCCCAGCGCCGTACATGTACGGCGCTGGGGCGATGCGGGCACATGGCGCCCGCTCGCGGGTGCGGCGGGCGTCATGGCCGGCAAGTCTCTGCTGTTTCTAACAGCAGAGACTTGCCGCTACCTACTACATCGGCGGCGTCTTCCGGGTTGACTAGATGCCGTGATCACACGTGATCACGGCATCTAGTTGCGGCTAAACCCGGAAGCGTTCGCTTCCGGGTGGTGTACAGACACCCCGTGTGGCCAATCGGGGTGTCTGTACACCATATGAAAACTGTAATCCTCGCTGGTGAGGATTACAGTTTTCAAAGTGCAATTCTTATTCTGGCCACTAGATGGCAGGCCAGGATAAGAAATGAGCAATTCATGTCTTTCTGAGTCTATAAAACCCAGAATTGCTCATAAAGAAAAAAAAAAAAAGCCACAATATATAAGCCCATATTTGAGCTTTCTAATAGTAAAAAAAAAATTTAAAAAAAAAGTTAAAAAATATATAAAAAATAAAAAAGATGTAAAAGTTCAAATCACCCCCCTTTCCGTATAAGTAAAAAATAAATACCTAAATAACAATAAATATAGACATCATGGGTATCATCGTGACCGAAAACGCCCGTACTTTTAAAATATAAAAAAAAAAATTCCAATACAGCGAATTGTGTGGCGGAAAAAAGCGTCCAAATGGCGATTTGCCGTTTTTTGTCGCTTTTTTTTTCTAAAAAAAATTAAATAAAAAGTGATCAAAAAGTCATACACACCCCAGAATGGTATCAATAAAAACTTCAGATCGTCCCGCAAAAAATGAGCCCCCATACAGCTCTGTACACATAAATACCAAAAAGTTATAGGGGTCAAGATTTGACAAGGAAAAAAAAAAAAAAAAAAAGGGCAACTTTCTAATTATTTTATCACTATGAAAACGCAGGAAAAACTATACATATTAGGTATTGCCGGATTCGTACTGACCAGTAGAATGAAAGTAACGGATCAGTTTTAATGCACATCGAACGCTGTAAATAAGAAACCCGTAGAACTGTAGCGGAATAGCGTTTTCTTTGCAATTTCACCCGGTTTGGAATTTTTTTCCCGCTTCCCACTACACCGTATGCAATATTAAATGGTGGCGTTGGAAAGTACAACTTGTCCCGCAAAAAACAAGCCCTCATACAGCTATGTGAACAGAAAAATAAAAGAGTTATGGCTGTTTGAAGGCAGGGAGCGCAAAACGAAAATGCAGAACCGAAAAAAGCTCCGGGGGTGAAGGGGTTAACAAGGGCAGAATGCATGCCATATAATGCCAATATAAAAGCACAGTTCCGTGCACTGTATAGCGACTGTGACTTGAATGGGGGCTGAGCTGCAACTAGGCCATGATGTACGGTGATGTCACTGGCCTAGCAAGGCCAAACAGCTAATCACCAGAGTTCCTGGGTGTCTGACCCATCCAGATCTGATAATGATGACCTATCTTGAGGATAGGTCATCAGTATATTTTCCTGGATAACCCATTTAAAACGGATAAGTGCTCAAAATAAAATAGTTTGGAAAAATTAAATTGAAACAATATCTATAAAACAGAAGAAAAAACTTAAACATGGACTCCTGAAAGAAGTGCTTTAGAATAAGGAATTTCGGGTTATCTCATCTTCCCTTAAACCAGCTATTCTAAAATTCCTTTACAAAAATCATCCAGAGGACAAACATTCCTGGTCTGTGGCTTTTGCCTCTTAGCCAAGTCTTAACCTTAGTCCAGTTTTATTTTATTACTTCGTCATTTACTGTCTTTCTATTAACTCATTGTCTACCCTTCTGTATTATATTCTGTGACTATTTATTTCTTTGAAAATAACTTTTCATAGTAAAATTGTAAAGTGTATTACGTTTTGTAAGTGGAGCCAAATCAGTATTTGTGTATGCCTTTACAGCCAATGGAAGTGATTATTTTAAAAAAATGACTGTAAATTATTTTTGAGAGAGGGTGTCACTCTAGGTGTTAACTAAACTGCAGAAGTCTGACTTGGGACACCTAAACAGTAGAAAGGATAATATTTGTGGACTTCCTGTAGCCGCAGCTGAAGTGCACCATGAGCAACTTTTTTTTTTTTTTACATATAAAAATTTTTAGATACGTTTTATATATCAACAAGAAAGACCTGGAGGGAGGGAGTATATGTGGTCCAAGAGTTGTTAGCCAGTTATAGCAGTTGGCAAGAATGCTCTTAGAAAAGGATTATAAGGTAGAAGGGTTATAATATTATCCAGTACCTTGTTTGATAAGGACAGTAGAGTAAAGGCCCCTTTACACAATTAGATAATTCATTCTATTGAGCAACAAATGAGTCATTATTTGAGATGTCCTAACAACAACCCTTTAGATGCCCAGAGTATCATGTAAAAATTTGTGATCATTTAATAAATCATTTATCAGATAAACGGTTGTATTTGAGGCCCACTGTGGAATAGTCTTTGCTCTAAACTATTTACACTTCTGGAAGTCTGGACGACAATCGATGATTGAGGAGTCTACATCAGCAAACACAAAAAGGACAAACTAAACAATCACCACTTGTCGTTCTATCGTTCAGTTCTTTTATACTACTCAATAATTGATCACATTTAGGAATGAGCAAATCGACTTTGGATGAAACATCTGAAATCGATTCGCATAAATCTTCGTTTGAATATTGTACGGAGTGAGTGCTCCATACAGTATTAGAATGTATTGGCTCCGATGAGCCAAAGTTATTACTTTGTGACGTCTCGCGAGACTTTGGGTAATAACTTCAAATATTAATTTCTACTGTTAAAAAACCTTTCCCTGGGGGGCGTGGCCGGCAAGGCATGTGAGGAGACGTGCAGTTAGAGAGCTCTGGAGATTACCCGACTAGAAATCCTGCAAAAAGATTATCACCCTACCAGTGGCACGAACGGAGATTGGAGGTGTTAAGGGAAGCGAGGAGATCGCTGTGGCCTTACTGCAATTTGATCATGACGAAGAAAAAGGAGCAAAAGGGAGCGGAGAGAGAATTCCAAGATGGCGCCGCTGTGGCAACCCCGGGACGACCAGGCCGCGCGGCTTCTGTGAAACAGTCTGCGGTGGCCAGACTGGAGAAATATGCTCGTTCCGAGACCCTGGAGGAGGAAGGTAGAGGGGCCCGGCGCAAACAGGCTGAAGTACCTGAAGGAGTGGAAGAGGTCTATGATTCTGACTGGTCGGGAGCTGTAGGTACGGAGCGGGATCCTCGGTCGGCCCGGGAGGTGGTTGAGGGTGGGCAAGGGGACTCCCCCCACTGTGTGGGCACGAAGAGCCCACGCTGAGGGATGTTATGAAGGCCATTGTCAACTGTGGGAGGTCACTCACGGCCCTCACAATGCAAGTGGGAGGCATAAAAGAAGATATAACAATTGTACACCATGATCTTAAAAAGCTGGCAGAACGCACCACCGCTCTGGAGGATAGGGTGGGAGATGTGGAGGACGCTATATCTCCTTTGCAAAGAGATGTAGGAGATCAAAACAGGAGAATTGATATCATAGCTGCCAAGCAAGATGATTTGGAGAATCGTCTATGTAGAAATAATGTGCGAGTGGTAGGGATACCAGAGAAAGTTGAAGGTACAAACCCTACGGAGTTTTTTGAAAATTGGATAAAAGAAACCTTCGGAGTGACCTCCCTGACTCTGCTATTCGCAGTGGAAAGGGCCCATAGAGTTCCAACAAGGCCCTTGCCTCCCGGGAGCCCGCCTAGGCCTGTTCTGCGCCTGGCCAGAAACAAGCCTGACCTTGTATTTAATGGACAAAAAGTGTCCCTGTTTCCTGATTATTCTATGGAAGTCCAAAAAAGAAGAGCACGATTTCTAGATATAAAGAGGAGACTCAGAAATCTTAACGTCAGCTGCTCAATGATGTACCCAGCAAAGCTTAGAGTGGCTGCACTCGGTTCCACGCATTTCTTTGAAGATCCCAAGGAGGCTTTGAGATGGCTGGATCGCAACGAATTACGAATGAGAGAAGGCGTGAATGATGATCCCTGAGACACTGTAATAATTTTGTCAGAGCTTATATTAGGTGGCGGGAAGTAAAGTTGCATATATTCTGTTGCAACGGCTTGCTGTATATTCTTATGCAACTGCTTGCTATGTCCCTTCGAGCAGTCATAATAAAATATGGAGATTCAACCCATTTTGTCTTTATGTGGTTACTACTGTGCAGTTATGCCGTTGCTGCCTCCACATCCATACCGGCGATATCACTATGCCCAATTGCTCAGTCGGGCATCTCCGGGGGTTCAAGATTGGAGAAGTAGTTGTTTTCCTCACTATATACTGACCAATTGTTCTGGTTGGTTTTCTCTGTATCGAGTACGTGTACTCTGTTGGGTTCTCACTGTGCCACCTTACACGGTTGAAGCTCCTCTAACAAGTGTTCTATACACCCACAGGCCTTAGATATACAATCTAAGGTACCCTTAGTGGGAACTTGTTAGGAAGGAACTCCAGTTACGTTAGTGTGGGGTATTATGTTTGGTTTATTGAGTGTTCAAGTAAAACAAAGGGATCTACATTGCTGTGATGTGTTAAGTGGGTGCACTGGGCAGGATAACTGTCATTGTGTGCTGATTGTGAGCGGAGAGGTGTGCTGTTCTGCCCTGGGGTATTGTTGGAGCACGTATAGTTATAATTATTTCGCCCTAAGGGGCATACGTTACAATGGCTGACAGGGTGAAGTTCATTAGTTGGAATGTGCGAGGGGTTAAAGAGGCCACTAAAAGACACGCTATGTGGGAATGTCTAAAACACCATCACCCAGCAATATATTGTATCAAGAAACACATTTGCAAGATGATCAGGTAGGGCTCCTCTCTAAGCCGTGGTTGGGTCAATGTTATCACTCTACTGGTTCAACATACTCAAGAGGGGTAAGCATATTGATGCACAGATCTATAGCTGTTACTTGTCTCAGTAATGAGATAGACAAAGAAGGCTGCTATATATGCCTGTATGGGCTGATTTTTCACACACCATGTATAATAGTAGGGGTCTACATCCCTCCTCCATACTCTCCACAAATATTGTGGAAGATATTGCGTTTTGTGACTGCGCAACCCATCGTCCCAACGGTGCTAATGGGGGACTTTAATGCGGTTCCTGATTTAGGTATGGACAGATTCCACTCCACACGACCGACTTTACATCAGGGGCAAATGGCTTTTGGTCGGTGGTTAGCAGAGGTGTCCTGGCTTGATTTCTGGAGACTTATAAATCCTTGTGAGAAGCAGTATTCATGTTGCTCCAGTACTTATAGATCACTGTCCAGAATTGATCTCTTTGTTGGTAATGATGCGATGGGGTGTTTAATACAAGACATACAATACTTACCGAGGCGCCTTTCAGATCACTCTCAAGTGATGATAACGGCTTGCTATGTCCCTTCGAGCAGTTATAATAAAATATGGAGATTCAACCCATTTTGGCTTTATGTGATGGAAGATGGTTGAGGGTATTAGATATAACTTGATTGACTACATTAAACATAATGCTGGCTCTACATCTAAAAAGGTGATGTGGGAGGCAATGAAAGCCTTCCTACGGGGTCTCTTAATAGCGGAGGTTAATAGGACTAAGAATAAAACCAGAGCGAAGACTAGGGAACTTGAAGAAACTCTGAGAGTGGCAGAAAGTCTGTATGTGGTTGACCCAACGGAACATAATGAGGAACAGTAGCAGACAGCACAAAAACTGTATGATGAGCGCCTGTTACATCTGGCTGCTAATAAAAGGTTCTTCCAAAGGCAGAGATTTTATGAGTAAGGAGAAAGGGCAGGGAGGTTATTGGCGCTGTTGTCCAAGCCTAGAGAGGACGAAACATATGTAGCATCTTTGGTTTCAGCTACTGGAGAGACAGTCTTTAAATCAGAAGATATCTTAAAAGTTTTTAATTCCTTTTATGAATCCTTATATACCTCTAAGACTAATCCTACAGAGAAAGAAATTAGGGCTTTTTTGGCACCTCTTGGCTTGCCAACACTCAATACTGAGCAGAAAGCAATGTTAGATGCCCCACTTACTCTACAAGAACAATGTCTAATAATAAAACCCCAGGTGTGGATAGCCTACCCTTGGAACGGTTGAAAACATACAAAGAGGTTCTGCTGCCTTTGTTGCTGGAGGTCTTTGAGGAATCTAGGGAGGAGGGGGTACTACCACCATCAATGAACCCGGCTGTTATTGTATTGCTGCCGAAACCAGACAAGGATCCCAATTTGCCTGAGTCATATAGGCCTGTCTCATTGTTATCAGTGGATTTTAAGTTACTGGCCAAAGTACTGGCTAGAAGACTCAATTTGGTTATAACATCTATAATTCACGCTGACCAGGCAGGTTTTATGCCGAATATGTCAACAGCAGTTAATGTGCGTAGACTATTCTTGAATATTCAGGCATGCCCCGCCGAACGCTCGGATGCTGCAGTAGCATCTTTAGACGCAGCTAAGTGAGTGGGGATATTTATGGGCAGTGTTACGCAAAATGGGATTTGGAGACACTTTCATAGCCTGGGTTCAATTATTATATGCTTCTCCAATAGCTAGAATAAGAGCTAATGGGTTGCTTTCCAACTCTTTTCCCCTTTTCAGGGGTACTCGCCAAGGCTGTCCCGTCTCCTCTTTTGTTTGCTGTGGCAGCAGCGTTGAGCCTTTGGCAGCAGCGTTGAGAACTACTAATACCATACAGGGGTTTTGTTATGGTAATGTCACTGAGAAAGTAGCGTTATACGCTGATGATCTGCTGTTATTCCTGACGGGCTGGCAATGCTCATTACCACAGGCTATGGGGGTGATCAGTTCTTTTGGACGGTTATCAGGACTTTGCATCAACTGGTCTAAATCGGTGCTGATGCCTCTCATGTGGAGGGGGGATTTAGACAGCAATCAGGCTCATGGCCTTCAGGTGGTACGGAAAATGAAGTATTTGGGGATTGTCACAACTCCGGACCCCAAAGAATTTGAGCTGTTAAACCTTCAGCCTTTAGTTAAAACTTTCCGACAGAAGGTTCAAGTCTGGATAAAACTCCTGATCACGATGATTGGACGTATTAACCTCATAAAGATGGTTTTGATGCCAAAATTGCTGTATGTGCTCCACAATGCCCCGGGGTGGATTCCATTGCGTTTTTTTCATACCATTAATGCTGTATTCCGAGATTTAATTTGGAAAAAAGGTATTCCACGTATTAAACTAGAAACCCTACAGAGATCTAAATTGGATGGGGGACTATCAGTACCTAACCCATGGCTATAATTTTTTGCGGCTCAACTGCAACACCTTAGAGGGTGGGGAGATACTGTACATTTAAATAAAACAGGGAAAATTGTGCAATATTTACTCAAATCTGATTCCCTTCTGGAATCACTAGAAGATGGTTCTTTTTTGACCAAGGGGGGAAAAATTCCACTACGCCACACTATCCATAGAGTGTGGTGGAAAGCTAGACAGCTTGCAGGACTAGATGGCTACTCACAACATACTCGAGTCTGACCCAATTTCTTATATCCGGAAATACAGAAGTTAACTGCTTTTCCGATGTGGGTAGAAAAAGGGATCACTTACATGCATCAACTATTTGTTGACGGGGTTTTTAACCACTTCAAGACTAGGCCTAATTTTGCAAATCTGACATGTGTCACTTCATGTGGTAATAACTTTGGAACGCTTTTAGTTATCCAAGCCATTCAGAGATGGTTTTCTCATGACACATTGTACTTCATGTTAATGGTAAATTTGAGTCAATATGTTTTACCTTTATTTATAAAAAAATCAAAATTTACTGAAAATTTTGAAAAAAAATCACAATTTTTTAAATATGAATTTCTCTGCTTTTAAGTTGCATAGGGATATCTAATAAAATTGTTATTAATGAACATTCACCATATGTCCACTTTATGTTGGCATAATTTTGGAAATGTAATTTTATTTTTTTAGGACTTTAGAAGGCTTCAAATTTTAGATGCAATTTTTAAGATTTTCATGAAAATTTCCAATAGTTAATTTTAAAGGACCTTTGCAGTTCTAAAGTGACTTTGAGGGTCTTAAATAATAGAAACCTCCCATAAATGAACATATTTTAGAAACTACAGCCCCCAATGTAATCAAAACTGATTTTACAAAGTTTGTTAACCCTTTAGATTTCCCACAAGAATTAAAACAGAAGGAAGGTGAAATTTAAAATATATATATTTTTTCGCAGATTTTCAATTTTTAATTAATTTTTCCCATAAGATAGCAAGGGTAAACCGCAAATCAAACCTGAATATTTATTTTCCTGATTCTGAAGTTTGCAAAAACACCCAATATGTAGTTGTAAACTGCTCTGTGACTGGCAGTAATGAGAGGGAGATAGTACAAGCATTTGTGATCGCTTTGACAGCTTGTCAGAGTGATCAAAAGCCTGGAGACCAGGAAAAAAGGTCTCAGGTTAAAGCTCCATGTTCTTGGCTGTCAGGAGGCAGCTGAGTCATGGAGCTTCTATGTACAGGTGCTGCACACAGGGGGCAAAGCTGAAGGACGTTTATAGTCAATGGGCAGACTTGAAGTGGTTAAATCCTTTTCACAACTGCAACAGGATTATCAGTTGCCCAGTCAATCATTTTACCAATATCTCCAGGTGCGACATGCGGTTCAATGTCAGGAGAAATCTTGTACAATAGTGTCTGGTACCTCCAATTCCATTATTGAGCTTACTAGCTCCCAGGGTGGTACTCATGGAATAATATCATCACATTATGTATTTTTGATAGATAAACAACATAAAAAATGGGGATGGGGGTGCTATGTGGGGTTTGTTGTTCTTTGTTTTGACAAAAAGCTGTAAAAACAAATAAAAATTATTTGACTAAAAAAAAAAAAAAAAAAAAAACTTTTCCTGAACTTGTGTACCACTTGGAACCGAACCCGAGTCTTATGAGACCTTGCGAAGTAATAATTTTGGCTCATATGAGCCAATACAATCTAATAAACAAAGTTTTATGCAAATCGACTTCAGATGTTTCATCGAAAGTCGATTCGCTCATCCCTAATCACATTCACTCCATTTTACAATTTTTTAAATTAAATCTACTTGTGTAAACGGGCCTTAAAGAGATCAGTTTCTTGAAGCGTTTGTGCATGAGGATAGCGTCATTGATATTTTTGCTATATTATTTCAGAGTTTCGTTAATCGATTCTTTGAAGATCATGATCAGGTGTGAAGGTGGAAAGTGGGAGGTAGGGATCTTGCTCAGTATACCATGTGGTTGAATAAAAGCAGTCGTGGATTCTTGGATATTCAGTTGATACATGTTTCAAAAAAATGTTTTGACTCTGGTTTGTTAAGATGCTTTTACCCATCCATTCTAGAAATATTTTTCAAGAAATAAGTGAGGGTATGTCTATTACATGTAGGTGCCAGCCAGGTGTATAAGATAGTCTTACAAGCAGCTGCAGGTATGTACAAAAGAAGTTGCTTTTACAAGGGGGAATGGGAGGGTCAGTCACTGGCATGTGTACCAAAAGGGGCCTCAGTGCTCAGACCCTAACTGATCAGAGACAGTCCCTTTAATAGCTTACTAAATTATAGGACGCCTAAAAAGTGAGCAAAACAAAAAAACTTTATTTAGAAACTGCTTGATAAGAACTGGGCGGTATTATCCACAACAGATCCTACAAAAAACAATTGAGCGGTTCACTGCACAGGTGAAAGAACGTAAACACTACCAATACGTTCGGGATACGACTGATTTTAAGGAGGGGAGGATATTTGATTATGGTCAAAAGCAAAATAAGACTCTTGAGGCTGATACGGAACCCTCCTCCTCTGAAGGGGAGTGCGTCGGGTGGCACCACGACTGTCAAGGCATTACCAAACAGTAACTTTCGTGGTAGAACTAGCAACAGGGGGAGACAGGGACAGGGACCAAGATCGAGAGGCAATTTTTTTAGGGATAAGACAACCCTTATACGACTATCTTCTAAGGCCTCTTTCACACGGGCAAGATTTCCGCGCGGGTGCAATGCGTGATGCGAACGCATTGCACCCGCACTGAATCCTGATCCATTAATTTCAATGGGGCTTTTCACATGAGCGATGTTTTTCACGCATCAGTTCGCTGTTGCGTGAAAATCGCATCATGTTCTATATTCTGCGTTTTTCACGCAGCCCTGGCCCCATTGAAGTGAATGGGTCTGCGTGAATAACGCATCGCATCCGCACCCAAGTGCAATGCGTGATTCACTGATGGTTGCTTAGAGATATTGTTTGTAAACATTCAGTTTTTTTTATCACGCGCGTGAAAAACGCATCAAAATGCTTCGCACCCGCGCGGAAAAAACTGAACGAACGTACACAATCGCAGTAAAAACTGACTGCGATTGCGTGCGGATTGGTGCAGATGCGTGCGGATTTTCCAGAAAGCATCCGGACTGAATCTGTGACGCCCGTGTGAAAGAGGCCTAAGGGAAAGGAAGTAGCTCCCATGACAAAGTGTAAATCCTCATCCTCAGATATGCAAGTGATCAATCTGTCCAACCAACCCCTAAGCCACATTGAAAGGGATGTCTTGGCTAAGGGCTTATCTTTTGTCCCCACCAACAAATTTTAATTATTAGATTGGGTGAAAGATCTCAACCTTTTTGTTCGCAAACTTAAGTGGAAGAAGTTGTTTGCAACACATGATAGAACTCAGTGTGAGGCTATGGGCATTGATTTAGAGGACCTTGCTGATGTGCAGATGTTGGCTGATTTGTGGGAGGAGGGGAATAGGGGGTTAGGTGAGGGGCCCTTCACGGACCTCAAACCTCCATCCTCCAAGAATCCGTCACTAGGGGACCACACACCCTGTGATGTTTTTTCTCAAGGTGGTAGTGGACCAGTTGTGTGCTTTGGATACATCCAGGGTTAATTATAGAAACGTCAAGGGAAGAAATGGAGGCATTAAAGACTTTGGAAAGTAATCCCTCTGTTGTAATAAAGCCCTCAGACAAAGGGGGGAATGTGGTGATTACTGACCACATACAGTACACCAAGATGTGTATGATTTTACTAAGGGATCAGCCCTGCTACCATGTTCTTCCCTCAGACCCCCTGCCCGCTTATCGCAAAGAATTGTCAGCAATACTTTCACAGGCACTTCAGGATTTTCCGCCTAAAAACTGTACGGCCGGACGGCTTAAATTATCACATCTTTTACCTGCTTTATTTAGCCTCTCACGGCCGATTGGTTTCCATGATGATATGTCATGGTGGTGACACAGGGGACTCTGGTGAGCATAAATGGTTGTAGTGAGTTTATCTTGCTCCCTCATTGACATGACATACAGTGTTCTGCAAGGTAGATATATCGGCCTGCTCCCTATAGACATGACAGATAAGGATCTGGTAAGGTAAATATGTTTACTTGCTTTGCTATGACCACATTACCTATGTTGAGGGTCTCCACCACACT
Source organism: Rhinella marina (assembly GCA_900303285.1). NCBI lineage: Eukaryota > Metazoa > Chordata > Amphibia > Anura > Bufonidae > Rhinella > Rhinella marina. The sequence continues at coordinate 85,579 of ONZH01025358.1, read as the reverse complement.
TTGAGGGATAAGGAGGTAGCCTCTTATGGTGGGTTTCCTATTGTGCATAGGGTTATAGTGGCCAAGTTTATATTGGTGATGCACAATCTCTTTACTTGGAGAAGATGCATCACCGTTATATGCATGCCGAACTATTTGCTCATGACCTGTGTGTAAATATGCATTTAATATGCTCATGTTATGGATACCACTTAGCAGACATGTGCTTTAACCCCTTCCCGCCCAGCGGGATGTGAGTTACCGCCCAGCGCCGTACAGGTACGAAATCGCCGGGGAACCGGGGTATCATGGCTGCACTGCCCTGCAGGCAGCCATGTTAGCTAAGGGCAGGGGGGCGGTATTTCCATCCCCCTGCAGCGCCGGTGGCTGCGATTGGCCAGATAACATAGGCCGGCCCATCGCAGCTCTCGGAAGCCACTGGAGCTGGCTGCAGAGGAAGCAGGGGCCGGTCATTTCAAGGTGACAGGTGCTGAGCTAGTCAGCACCTGTCGTTCCCGAGGTCAGGCAGGGGACTCCAGTGTTTTGGGTCCCCTGCCAGCGCTGCCATTGGCTGGAGCAACGCTGCAGCCAATGGCAGCGCTACAGCTGCACAGGAAGAGGCAGAACCTTCCTGCATGCAGCCATTCTAGCTGGAGACTGCATGCAGGAAGGTTCTGTCCTTTTCTGTGTGCTGTTGGCTTGCTGGGACTTGTGGTGCACCACCACTGCGCTCTTTTTTGCTGAAAAGAGGAAGAAAAGAGAAAGAACAAAAGAAAAGAAGTTACAGATCCCTAACCCCCCCTCTGTCCCTGCCCCCTCCCGTCCTTTTTTAATGGACGCCACTTGGTCTGTGTGTTTTTTTTTTTTATTTTTTAACAATTTTCCAGCTCCACACCGCTTTTTCTGCGTGCGAGCTGTTACCGCCCAGTGCTTTTCAGTGCATACCTGCCTGATCAGCACCTGGGGATCATTTTTTGTGCTTTTTTTTTTCCTCTTTTTTTTTTTTGTCCAAAAAAAGAAGAAAGTACAGTTAGGGTTTTATATAAATATATATAGAGCTCCATATCTCGCTCTCTCTATATATATAAATATAAGTTAATTTTTAGCTAGTGTTTAGCTAGCTTTTTTTTTTTACACTGTAGTGACTTTTTTTTACTACAGTTTTTGCACGCACACACGTTCTGTGTGCGTACTGTACTAGCACATTTTTTTGTGAAAAAAGAACTCCACTTAGTGAGATATATATATATATATATATATATATATATATATATATATACATATATATATATATATATATATATAAATTTCAGTTAGTGTCAGTGTAGGTTTTTACACGAACGCACTGTATCTGCGAATTTTTTCACTACAGTTTCTGCACTCACACACCATCTGTGTACGTGCGTGCTGTATCAGCAGCATCTGCACTTTTTTTTTTTTTTTACGTATCTGTGAGAAAAAACCTGCAGTTAGTGGTAGTTAGATTTTAGTTAGTGTCAGTTTAGGAATTTGTACGAATACATCATCTGCATATGTGCATTTTGCTAGCACTGAGCACCGATCAGTAGTGTCTATTACTGATCGCGTCTGCTCTTTTTTTTTTTTTTAACAGAAGACTTATATTACTGAAAAGACCTTTTTTTTTATCCCCCCCCTTTTTTTTTTTTTTTTTAATTCAAAGTCAATACTGTAAAAAACACCTTCACGTGTAAAAACACTACAAACACACCCCTCACACTAAATTAAGTTTTACACGTTTCATCCATCACACCCCAATAAAATAAAAATGTCCCAATCATCCCAACGAGTGTACACGGCAGGAGAGGCATATGCCATCCTTGCCTCTGATACCGAGTCGGCCACTGAAGGAGAAGAGGATGCCACTTCCCTCTACTCTTCCACCCCCTCATCATCATCATCATCATCATCATCATCCGCTGATGAGGGACCCTCTAGGAGGCGCCCCAGAACGACCGCTGAGGCAGCCCCCCAGAGTGAGCCCACATGGACCCCCCCCCCTGAGAATTATCAGCCCCAAATTCCAGAGTTTGTGGGAAACTCTGGAATTCAAATTGACTGCACGGGCTTCACTGAAATTGATTGTTTCAAAATCTTTTTCAGTGACGATTTAGTAAAACTTATCGTGGCCCAAACTAATTTATACGCCCAGCAGTTCATTACCCAGAACCCCACGTCACCATTCGCAAGACCCCTTGGTTGGACCCCAGTAACGGCAGCAGAAATGAAAATTTTCTGGGGGCTTGTGCTGCACATGGGGCTTGTTAAAAAACCAGAAATGAGACGGTACTGGAGTGTGGATGTCTTGTACCACACTCCAGTATTCCGTAACGCCATGGCCCGGAATCGATTTGATTCTATTCTGAAATTTTTGCATTATAATGATAATGCACAGTGTCCTCCCCAAAATGACCCAACATTTGATCGGTTTTTCAAAATTAGACCCCTCCTTGACCACTTCAGCGCCAAGTTTTCTGAAGTGTACACCCCAGAAGAAAACATCTGTATAGATGAGTATCTGTTGCATTTCAAGGGGAGGGTAAGATTCCGCCAGTACCTGCCTAGCAAGCGGGCAAGGTATGGCATAAAAATATACAAGCTCTGCGAAAGTAGGTCAGGGTACACCTATAGGTTCCGGGTTTATGAAGGCAAAGATTCACGGCTAGAACCCCCAGAATCCCCCTGGCCTAGCAGTTAGTGGGAAACTAGTGTGGGACTTGGTGCATCTACTGCTGGATAAGGGTTACCACCTCTACGTGGATAACTATTATACCAGCGTACCCTTCTTCATGTCCCTAAGTGCCAGGCGTACTGTGGCTTGCGGCACAGTACGCAAAAATCAGAGAGGCCTCCCTAGATCCCTGGTAGGGCAACCACTGAGGAAGGGTGAAAGTAGGGCTCTCCTCCATGAAAACATGATAGTGGTTAAGTACAAGGACAAGAGGGACGTCCTTGTACTGACCAGCATTCACCCCAACACCAGCTCCCCTGCCTCAGTACGTGGTACCACTACCACTGTCCCCAAACCGGACTGCATCCTGGCCTACAACAAGCACATGGGAGGAGTTGATCTTTCAGATCAAGTTCTGAAGCCCTACAATGCCACACGAAAAACCAAAGTGTGGTACAAAAAACTAGCTGTACACATTGTACAGACGGCAATGTACAATGCGTATGTGCTCTATAAATCTGCAGGACACACTAGAACTTTCCTTCACTTTCAAGAAGTAGTAATCAAGGCCCTAATTTTTCCCAACCAAGCAGAAGAGGCCCACAGTACTTCTGGAAGTTACGGTGCCCGAGTTGTACCAGGACAACATTTCCCTGCTGAAGTTCCCCAGACAGCGAGGAAGGGAACGACCCAAAAACGATGCAGGGTGTGTTCAAAAAGGGGGATTAGGAAGGACACTATCACTATCAGGAACGGACTGCGAACTTAAAGTGGCCCTGGAAAAAATACTAAAAAGTGGCCCCATTTGTAGTCAGGTCCAAATTGATGGAAGGCAGGGCCAGCAATACCATATTGTGGCACATTATACACCCCAACAGAGCCAAATACCACAGTCCATCACAAAATACTGCCCCAGCAGCACTAAGTACATCCCCAAAAACTTCCACTGACCAGCTGTGAGAAGGGCTTAGGTGGCCCCCTGGGCATCAGCCCACCGGGAAATTTCCCTGTAAGGTCTATGGCCAATCCCTGGACACTATATACCACTGTGAAACCTGCCCTTAAAAACCTGGCCTGTGCATCAAGGATTGTTTCAGAATCTACCACTCATCCATGGATTAGTTTCATCCCTGATGTACCCTGAAATTTTTTCACTTTCACATTTAGCCTCTGTATCTTACATATCCACTTTTCACCATCACTACATATTCATTTCTGTGAGACACGAGTTTGGTAAAAAGTACCCTTTCTACCACTTAAAATGTTCGTACGGTGGTGCTCTTTCCAAAATGGGGTCACTTCTTGGGGGTTTTCATTTCTGGGGACCTCAGGAAATTTTTAAATGAGACATGGCAAATAAAAAAACATGTCTGTTGATTCTGGCCTGCAAAATCCATATTTTGCTGTTTGCCTCTGGTGGCCTGCTGTGCGCCAATACAGCGGGCTGCGAGCACATATGGGATGTTTCCTGAATGGGGAGAAAATGGGGATCGCATAGTGGGGTGCATTTTCTCCTTTAACCCCTTGTGAAAGTGAAACTTTGGGGTCTACTAGTAATTTTTCATTTTCACAAATGTGTGCTTGGAAATGCTTTGCCAAGTGTTTTTGACTACTGTGAGACACCAGTTTGCTAAAAAGTACCCTTTTTACCACTTAAAATGTTCATACAGGGGTGCTCTTCCCAAAATGGGGTCACTTCTTGGGGTTTTTAATTTCTGGGGACCTCAGGAAATTTTTAAATGAGACATGGCAATATAGAATCCATGTCTGTTAATTCTAGCCTACAAAATCCATATTTTGCAGTTTGCCTCTAGAGGCCTGCTGTGCGCCCATACAGCGGGCTGCAAGCACATATGGGGTGTTTCCTGAATGGGGAACAAAATGTGGGGTGCATTTTCTCCTTTAACCCCTTGTGAAAGTGAAACTTTGGGGTCTGCTAGTAATTTTTCATTTTCACAAATGTATGCTTGGAAATGCTTTGACAAGTGTTTCTGACTACTGTGAGACACCAGTGCCCTTTCTACCACTTAAAATGTTCGTACGGGGGTGCTCTTTTCCAAAATGGGGTCACTTTTGTGGAGTTTCCACTGTAGGGCCAGCTCAGGGAGTCTTTATGTGCGACATAGCTCCCAAATATAATTCCGCTCTCCAAAAGCCATATGGTGCTCCTTCCACTGTGAAGCCTGCTGTGCGCTGGTACATTGGGCTACAAGCACATATGGGGTGTTGCCGTATTCGGAGGGAAATGGGGACTAAAATGTGGGATGCATTTTGTTCTGTTACCCTTTGTGAAAGTGAAAAATGTCGGTGTAAAGCAACTTTTTTGTCAGAAAATTGCAATTTTTCATTTTCACTTCCATGTGAATCCTAATTCTAGGAAGCACCATTGAGCTCAAAGTGTTCACCACACACCTTGAAAGATTCCTTAAAGGGGTGCTCTTTCCAAAATGGGGTAAATTTTGGGGGGTTTCCACTGTAGGGTCAGCTCAGGGGGTCTTAATGTGCAACATAGCTCCCAATTATTATTCCAGCTAATTCCGCTCTCCAAAAGCCATATGGTGCTCCTTCCACTCTGAAGACTGCTGTGCGCCCATACATTAGTTTTTGTGCATATATGGGGTGTTTCTGTAAACTCCAGAATCGAGGTAATAGATTTTGAGTTTTGTTTTGTTGTTAAACCTTGATGTGTTTCATGGAAATTGGATTATAATTTATAATCTGCTAAAAAAGTGAAATTTTGAAATTTCATTCCAATTTTCCGTCAATTCTCATGGAGCACATAAAGGGTTAACAAAGTTAGTAAAATCAGTTTTGAATAGCTTGAAGGGTGTATTTTCTAAAATGGGGTGATTTATGGGGAGTTTCCACTATGTAAGCCCCACAAAGTGACTTCATAACTGAACTGCTCCTATAAAAAAATGGTTTTTGGAAATCTTCTAAAAATTTTAAGATTTTACTTCTAAATTTGAAGCTTTCTAACGTCCGAAAAAAACTAAAATGTCATTTTCAACACGATCCAAACATAAAGTAGACATATGGGGAATGTAAGATAATAACTATTGTTGGAGGTATTACTATGTATTTTGAAAGTAGAGAATTTGAAACTTGGAGATTTTCAAATTTTTCCAAATTTTTGGTAAAATTGGTATTTTTTTATAAATAAAAATGAAATATTTTGCCCCAAATTTACTACTGTCGTGAAGCACAATATGTGACGAGAAAATAGTCTCAGAATTGCCTGGATAAGTAAAAGCGTTCCAAAGTTATTACCACATAAAGTGACACGTGTCAGATTTTCAAAAAATGACCTGGGCAGAAAGGTGAAAACAGGCCCGGGGTTGAAAGGGTTAAGGCTACTACCAAAAACTTAGTGGAGTAAACTGAATGGAACAGTTACTTGTAATTACACTACACTGCCACTGCAATGGACATGACATGTAGTGTAATGAAAAGTAAGCTGCACATGGAGCGCCACTTGCTCTTTAAACAGCTGATTAACGGTGGTGTCAGGTGTTGGACTGAGGATAGGTCATTAATGTAAACTATTTTTATGATGTATTACTATCCATCTTAAAAGCAGAGAAATTCAAAATTTGTCCATGTCAGGCAGGCTGTGTCCTGAAGGAGTTAACACTGAGGTTCACATACTATTTCTCCCTGCATTGTTGTTCACTCAGTGTACTCAATAACATTACAAATATTTGTGTTACTGTTTTTTTTGTGTTATGACCCCCTTGCCTACTGCCACATGAGTTTATACATTGTGGCGGTAGGCTCTTAACTATAACCTGATGTATAAAGGCATCGGGTTACATTGTGATCTGCCGGCACCTGGTGGAGGAGTTAATTCACTTTTTTCATTAAATTAATTAATAATAATAATAATAATAATGTATAGTATTGGCAATAGTGTAGAAGACTATGTACACACATACACATGTTCTCCTCCCCTCTTTTTCATTCATTAAAAAAATAAATTGTTTTAGCTATAGTTAGTATAGCAGAGGTTTTTTCCTATGTAAAATATAGAAACACAAGCATTTTTTAAATAATAAAAGAATGTAAAAAAAAAAAAAAAGAAAGAAAAAGCCACATGTCCAATGAATACCTTAGGGTGAGAACATAAAAAATCACTTTGAATGGGCTTGTAATGTTTTAGCACTGTACCACATCTTTACTGGAAGTATGGTGCCATAGAACCAGGAATAGAAAAACTGGCCTAGTAAGGAAGAGGGTAAACACTCCGGTAATGAAGTGGTTAATGTTGGTAAATTGTGTCTATCTATAAATATGACTTGGTTAATAATCAGACCACATTTTATTAGTAATCAGTGTAGAAATCCAGGTAATTTCAAAGGGTTTACTTTTGGCCGATTTACAAGGCCGCATCGTCTCGTAAACATGGGCCTGCATCTCCTGGACCGACCGCGACTCCCCTGACCTGAACTGTCTGATTGTGACACTATTGTACAGTGTTCACAGAATCATGACAGTACAGTACAATAAACCCACGATCAGATAGGAAATGACATAAATATAGTAACATAAATTACTGTGATGCAATCAGCTCAGGTCAGGGCTCCAAGGTCACTCCAGGAGATGTGGCTGACATGTGGCCCGTGTTTACTGGACCAAACGCGGTTGTATGAATCAGGCCTTACTTTTTTTGCAACTGTATGCTCAATGCAGAATCACTGATTGTTCTGGGAAACACTCTCTATAAAGTTCAGGGCAGTTACGCAGAATTCAAACTTCCTGCAGCTACCCTTAGATGTTTTTGGAGACCATCTACAGACTGTCTATATTCTGTGTATGGGCCTTTGGGAATTTTAGCATTGCTTCTGAGTATGTTGTGGTCTGCATTTCATGCAGAACCTAGATAGATAAGCTTCTAAACATGAGTGACACTTCAAACAGGTTTAATTACAGTTCAAACATTGTCTGACTTTATGTATTGTATTTGCTTTCAGGACCTGGTTATCTTAGTAGTAATATTCTGGAAAATATCGCTGACCACATTGAAGATCGAATCAACCGCACAATAAAAAGAAGTCGTAGACATGCAAGTGACGATGATTTCAACATTGAAGTTCTGCTTGGAGTTGATGACTCAGTTGTCCAATTTCATGGAAAGGAATATGTGCAGAAATATCTTTTGACACTTTTAAATATTGTGAGTATTTTTTATATGACAATCTAACTGAGCATTAGTGCATAGAAAGTGCATAGAAATATAAGTTTAAGCCAGCAGTTCATCGTTGTTACTTAAGAAAGATGTTTCAGGTTTCTAATATACAGCAAGTCAATTTATGCAGCAAAATTCCACCCCGGATTTCACCCTATCCGGTACAGAACTTCTGCTATAATATCCATAGCACCTTGTATGGCTGTTCACTTATGAGTGAGAGAGAATTATAATGTAGAGTGTTGCAAATAGTGGCATGAAATAAATTGTGGGTGAAGATCATGCAGAATTTTGGACAGCAGCATAAAACAAAAGACATTCTTAGTGTGCCTGCACACAGCGCAGATTTGTGTGTAGAAAATCTGCAAGAAATCTGCACAAAATAGTGCACATCAATGCTCAATATTTATCATGGTTTTTGCACATTTTTTGTGCGTTTATTGCGTTAAAAATTCTCACAGCAGTTCAGTTTCCGCCCCTAAGAAAAAAGCAAAGTGTACATGAGATTTGTCTAATCTCAGACACTTTCTGGTACTGTATTACAATGCGTTTTTTCTGCCCGAAATCCATGGCAAAAAAAGGAGACCTAGAAATTCAACATTTTCTTTCCTGTACTGCTCCTCAACTTTGAATATTCAACTGCAAAAAAATCACCCTCTATTTTGCCACAAATTATCTGCTGTAATAAAATAGCATTCATATCAAGGACTCTATAGTTAAAGGGGTTGTTCAAGTTATATTTATTGATGACCTATCCTCAGGCACCCTCGCCGATCATCTGTTTGAAGAGGAGGTACCAGCACTGCTTCCTCTTCATTGTTTACCTGCTCGCCGTAACATCAGTAGTGGTGAGCAGCTGTAATTACACCTAACTGTCCCATTCATTTCAATGGGAAGGCTTGTTCCCATACACTTGTATAGGAGCGATCCGTCCCATTGAAATGAATGGGGTGGTTAGGTGTAATTACACCTGCTCACCGCTGTGGATGTTAGGGCGAGCAGTTAAACAATGAAGAGGAGGCAGCGCTGGCACGGCGCACACCTCCTCTTCAAACAGCTGATCGCCGGGGGTGCCGGGTGTCGGACCCCCACCGATCTGGTATTGATGACCTATCCTGAGGATAGGTCATCAATAAATATAATTCGAACAACCCCTTTAAGTATAGAGTCCTTGATATGAATGCTATTTTATTACAGCAGATCATTTGTGTCAAAATAGAGGGGGATTTTTTTGCAGTTGAATATTCAAATTTGAGGAGCAGTACAGGAAAGAAAATGTTGAATTTCTAGGTCTCCTTCAACTATAACAGTCAGAAATGGGACAGAATGAGAGAGAAGTCTTCTAGATCAACTTGGATACTGCTTGATGCAATTAAACATGAAAGAGAGAGGTTTCAAAAAACTTTGAAAATGTTAAATATACTAAGAAACAAGGATTAGTTACAGGAACAGTAGAGTATGGTAAAATAGGAGGTACATTCAAGGGTTTGTCTAGCTTTTACTAAGCGATATCTCATTCTCAGGATAGCCCATTACTAGCTAATCAGCCAGGGCCTAACACCCTGCACTAATGCCAATCAGCTGTAGTTTTGGCGCTAGAACTACATGGCTCGGTTAACTGTGTAATATAGGGAACTTGTTACTATAGTGCTGCAGTACAAGCTCTGTCCTTCCCGCTCATCAGCTAGTGATGGCCTATCCCGAGGATATATCCTGAGCCAGTGTTATAAAATATTTCAAAATATTGGAGGCAGCATATATTGACATATTTGGTGGGTTTTAATCATTTGGTCTTTTGCCATTGATGTGTAATATATAGAGTTGAGCGAACGTGCTCGTAACGAGCACTGTACTGCTCGGATCCCCTGCGCTCGCATGGGCGCAGCCATCTGGATCCGTCCTCCTCACCCGACTGCAAGTCAGTGGGGACGGATCCGTTTGGTATGACACACTCGTGTGTCATACCAAACGGATCCGCCCCCATTGACTTACAGTCAGGTGAGGACGGATCCGGATGCCTGCGGCCATGCTAGCGCAGGGGATCTGAACACTACAGTGCTCGTTACGAGCACGTTCGCTCAACTCTAGTAATATAGGAAGCAGATTGTAAAAGATATGTATCTATTTTAGAAAAAAGATATACAGTGATTTTTATGCCCTGGTGTAATGGAAAGTTTTTATTAGGGTGCTTTAGATGCACACTTTTGATCTGTGCTTTATATATTTATTTTTGTGAATGCATAATGGTTCTGATTGTCGTAGCTGGATGGGTCAGTAACTCAATATGGGACTTTCATCCTAGATGAGTACTGTACAGCGGTCTATAGATCACCAAATAACTGACAACGCTTACTGCGTCTCTCTGCCAGACAACTGATTATGCCAGGTGACAGGTGTCATGATAGGGAACAGTGAGCCCTGTACTCCTGCAAGCAATGTCCATACCTACTTGCACAATCCCCTCTAACCAGCGGCCCGCAACTGGATGGCAATCCCTTACTGTATATTTGCTGGGCCTGAACCAGGGAGGGGGACACAGCGAAAAAATAACAGATGGCTAGTGACAGAATGGCATAGTGGACAAAGACAGAACCAGAAAATGTACCAAGCCAAAGTCAATACCAGGAGAGTCCAAATTGCAACCAGTAACATGAACTAGGGATATCCAGTGGTTAAAACCAGGAGATCACGTCAAACACAAGTCAGAGTCAGGGTACAGGCCAGGGTCAGGAATCCAGTAGCCACATCACAGGAACAATATGCTAGTGTGGCAATCCAAAAGATCAAACCAGTCATAGGCAACCTGTTGCCAGCATCCTGTCTGTTTAAATAGGCAGCACTTTCTGGTCATGTGACCTGTCCAGCATCACATGAACAATGACACCACTGCACCTCTGATTGGCTGGCGCTTCCTTGTCCTGCCAACTGAATGCTGTTGGTGCTGCCTGCTGAAAAGCGTGACGGCAGAATGTGACAACTGGAATTCAGATGAAGAGTGTTTCAGTGTGCACACCCATCTCTCCAGTTGTTCCCAGCTCCCAGCAGGGAGGAGACAGTACTTTTTATACCCAGCTGAGTGGTGGCTGTTTCATGACCACTCTAGTGCCAAAGATTCTGTTGACCGCACATTATCAGCAGTGGTCATTGTACATACCATAGTCTAATCATACTTACCGCCTTTATCCCTCATGATAACAAGCCATATTTATTGCTGCTTAGAAGTGATTTGATCAACCTACAGTACATATCAATTTGAGAATTCATTGAATTAGCCAGTCTGTCTTAGGAATTGAAGTGAATAGCTCCAGAACAGGCCAGAACCGCCAAATTAGTGGTTGTCAGGGAAGGTGTATAGGGACTAGTCTGGGAGCCACTTAAGCTTTTATCAAACTGATATAAAGTAGCGCTGGCAACCAATCAGATTCCACCTTTCATTTTGGACTGTCCTTGGAAAATTAAAGGAGGAATCTGATTGGTTGCTATGGGCAACTAAGCCAGCTCTACTTTACACAAGTTTGAAGTATTTTGAGGCAATTCCACAGTTTCTCGAGGTGTGTCAAAATTCAAGAAAATTCCTACAAGACACTGATTAGGTGGTACAGAACCCCAGAATTCCTGCATAAGATCTTGCCCAGATACTTGCTGGCATTGTAATATGCACTTAGGAACTATATCTCACATCTGGTAGTTCTGTCCACATATCTAGCCCTATTGGAAACAAATTAAATCCACTTGCAGAAAAATGATAGGCCACCTCTTTACACTAACTCACACGTTTATCCTACTCTGGTGTCCCCAATCTGCTTACATGGTTGATCAGTACAGCCAGATTGCTTATCCTTATCCCATTGGAAATCTCACCAACCCCTAGTTTTCAGGAATGGTTATCCAAAGTTGATACTATAGGTAGAATGGAAACTTTCCTAAGTTGGATGCTAAATCATCATAGCAAATTCAGAAAAAAATGGCACCCCTGTGGCACCCCTGGCTGACTTTTCAATCCCAAAACCTTCATCACCAACCCATCCCACCTTCCTCAGCTTTCTGATTTTCTCTTTCACCAGAATGAAGCATGTTTCAGGGTTGATTACCCCTTGAGGAAGCGAAATGCATGTCGGGGGAATTAAGGTGGTGGTCTGCTGCTGCATTACCTTGGGTCCCTAATGAGTTTGTTCATACAAGTGCATCCCAATAAATTAGAATATCATCAAAAAGTTTTTTTTTTTTCAGTAATTCAGTTCAAAAAATGAAACACATATATTATATAGAGTCATTACAAACAGAGTGAACTTTTTCAAGTGTTTATTTATTTTAATGTTGATTGTGGCTTACAAGGAGGGTAAGCCACAAAAGGTCATTGCTAAAGAAGCTGGCTGTTCACAGAGTGCTGTATCAAAGCATATTAATGGAAAGTTGAGTGGAAGGAAAAAGGGTGGTAGAAAAAGGTGCACAAGCAACAGGAAGAAGCCGCAGCCTTGATAGGATTGTTAAGAAAAGGCCTTTCCTAAATTTGGGGGAGATTCACAAGGAGTGGACTGCTGCTGGAGTCAGTGCTTCACGCACAGACGTATCCAGGACATGGGCTACAAGTGTCGCATTCCATGTGTCTAGCCACTCTTGACCAATAGACAAAGCCAGATGCGTCTTACCTGGGCCAAGGAGAAAAAGAACTGGACTGTTGCTCAGTGGTCAAAGGTGTTGTTGTCATTGAGTGCATTTACTGTACATATTTTTCATTTGGCAACATTTCTGTGTTTAAAAAAAAATCACAGTTGGTCTAATATAATATTCTAATTTTCTGAGATAATGACTTTTGGGTTTTCCTTGGCTGTAAACCATAATCATCAACATTAACATAAATAAACACTTGAAAAAGTTCACTCTGTAATGACTCTATATAATGTGTTTTACTTTTTGAATTGAATTACTGAAAAAAACAAATTTTTGATGATATTCTAATTTATTGAGATGCACTTGTAACTTATTTTATTTGCAGATTTGCACTTGGATCCTGCATATATATTTTTGTATGTGAGTTTCTGGGAATTTAATGATGTAGTCTTCAACACAATTGCTTTTATGTACCACTTTTATGCATGGTCTGCACTGATTTGGGGTTTATTTAGTCTAGAGTTTATTTAATTTACTTTTTGTTATATATTTTATTGTATCTCTGGATATTTTCTTTGTTTATTTACTGTGTTTTCCTTATCATATATACCAATGTATGTGGAGATATTCAATTGTGCATTCCCTGAGACATTTAAACTATGTGGAGACGTATTGTCCTAATTGGAGGTCAATATACTTTTGTAACTCCTTTCTGACATGGCAATGTTTAGTTTTTGTGTTTTAATTTCTTAATCACTGGCTTCCCAGAGCCCAAACTTTTTTTTATTTTCCAGTTCACTGGCTCTCTGAGAGTTTGTTTTTTGTTGGATAAGTTGTACTTTCTAACAGCACCATTTAATATTGCATAGGATGTAGTGAGAAGTTGGAAAAAAATCCAAATAGGGTAGAATTGGAAAAAAAAGTGATCCTACCACAGTTTTATGGATTTTGTATTCACGGCATTCCCCATGCGGTAAACGGTTAAACTCATCTGTTACCTTTATTCTCTGGGTCAGTGTGATTACAATGATACCACATTTATACAGTTTCTTGTTTTATTAATATTTTTTTTTTCTTTGCCATATTCTGATCCCTAGAACTTTTTAATTTATTTTTTTAATTTTATTTAATTCTCCCTTGTACAGGCTCTGGCCTATTCCAGCCTGGAAAGTGCACGCTTTTTGGTTGTTTAGCTCTTCTATGCCGTGGTCACATTTGACCACGGCATCTCAGGGATTAAACACTGCGATTGGCGTTATCACCAATTGCAGACATTAGCCTTGGGTGTCTGCTGTGTGAAACAGTAGACACCTGGTGGCTATGGCGCTTGCTTCTCTCTGGACCGGATGCCATCTTTAAAGACATGACATCCACCATAAATGTACGAAAAACATTGCCAAGGGGTTAACCATTGTTTTTAACTTTTTTTTGGGATGGCTATTTGTAATTGATTATTATGTTTCAATAAAGTTTTCTTGGTGGTACTCACTACTGGGTGTTCATCATTACTGTGGTATTGTGCTGGTATATCTTTTGAAGTTGGCATGTTACTGATTGATATCAGTATCAGGTACTTTATTTTAGTATTCTCTCTGTATAACCACCTGTTTAAGAACGGTGAGAGCAAGCTGTATAATGCACCTGACATCTTGCAAGTGATGGTGCAGGCATAGCTCATGAGTCCACACCTTCACAGTGCTGTAATAGCACATCACAGCCTTCACTATATACCTATAATGTGTGCATGGCCCCATTAAAATTTATAGGTCAATCAGAAAACAAGACAAATAACACACTGACGGAAATATGGTCTTGTCCCTTATCCATTATAACCTGTGATCCCCATTATCTGGTGGCTTAAAGGTGTTGTCCGATATTACACTTTTTTATTTCAAGTTTTAAAATTACATTTATTTAAAAAATGTCCTACCGGGACTGAGCTCTGCAACCTGGTCTCCTGGTGCCCTCCAAGAACATGTGCCGTTCATTGTGCACGTGATCCTGGAGCTTCAATACCACAACTACCATGAACGTGTCAGTCAAGCACCTAGGACACGTTCATGGACTGCTCCCTGCTCACCATCCTCAGTGCGCTGGCGTCGGAGGTAATGTCATACACCCCCTCCCATGGCCAGTGCAGGGGTCCTACCTCCTCTCAATGCTGCCAGCAGATACAACCCTGCCCTCCCCCCACCCCTGTTCAGGATGGCAGTGTTGGGCAGAGTGTCAGCTGTAACATACAGCTGATACTCTACTCAAAACGGACGTTTAACCCCTTCCATGCTGCGGTCCTTAGGGACCACTGTATGGAAGGGGTTAACCATCGGGCCGCTACTCTGCTGTGGCAGCGGCCCGATGCTTCAAGTGTAAATAACCCCCACTCCTTCCCCCTTTAGAATGTCCGATCCATGGCACAAAAACTGGCCGGTGCAGCCCCCCCCCTCATTCAGGATGGCAGAGCGGCAGCATGCGCAGAGTGTCAGCTGTAATATACAGCAAACACTCTGCTTGTCAGCATTTTAACCCCTTCCATGCCATGGTCCATAGGGACCGCTGTATGGAAAGGGTTAACAGAGTGACAGCTCCCTGCCCTATCGGGCCGCTGCGCTGCTGTGGCAGCGTCCCGATGGTTACCATGGGGTACTTCAGGGTCTCTTAAAATGTGACCTGGCCTCCAAAAACCATCTCAGCAAAAGCTGCCCTCCAAAAACCATATGGAGCTCCTTTCCGTCTGCGTCCTACTTGCACTGCAAAAGATATGACGTCCTATCTTTATTTTGTGCACGGTGGACCCAAAGAAACCTATGGGTCTTTACCCCGATATGAAGTTCACGCTGCTCCATGTTTTGAGGACCACTATTTGCGGTCTGAAACATGGGCAAGGTGACCCTATGGTCGTGTGTAAAGTAAGTGCACGCTCTTTCAGTCTGGTGCCTAGCACTAAGTATGTATCAGATATATAGCCAGGGAAACACTGCTATACCGGAGACGAGTGTGTATCTGACTTTTGTGATATCAATAAAAAGTGATATACAATATGATAGCATAGTCTAATGTGCCTCAGACCACTTTGATTACTGTGATTCACTAAGGGATAGCAGAGATGAGTGTGTAGGCAAACATTTGTAGCATAAAAAGGTGTGCAAAGAGAAGTGTACTGAATGTTCTAACAGACAATACCTAATCCACAGACACACATATTTTATACAGACACGCTGCTAAATATGTATTTGCAGAAAAATAAAGTATATTAAATGTATATGTATACACATATATAGTCCGTACATACAGTGCCTTGTGAAAGTATTCGGCCCCCTGGAACTTTTCAACCTTTTGCCACATTTCAGGCTTCAAACAAAAAGATCTAACATTTTAAATTTTGGGTGAAGAATCAACAACAAGTTGGTCACAATTGTGAAGTAGAACGAAATTTATTGGATCATTTAAACTTTTTTTGTAATAATAAAACTGAAAAGTTGAACGTGCAAAATTATTCGGCCCATTTACTTTCAGTTCAGAAAACTCACTCCAGAAGTTCATTGAGGATCTCTGAATGATCCAATGTTGTCCTAAATGACTGATGAAGATAAATAGAATCCACCTGTGTGTAATCCAGTCTCCGTATAAATGCACCTGCTCTGTGATAGTCTCAGGGTTCTGTTTAAAGCACAGAGAGCATCATGAAGACCAAGGAACACATCAGGCAGGTCCATGGTACTGTTGTGGAAAAGTTTAAAGCCGGATTTGGATACCAAAAGATTTCCCAAGCCTTAAACATCCCAAGGAGCACTGTGCAAGCGATCATATTGAAATGCAAGGAGTATCCGACCACTGCAAATCTACCAAGACCTGGCCGTCCCTCTAAACTTTCATCTCCAACAAGGAGAAGACAGATCAGAGACGCAGCCAAGAGGCCCATGATCACTCTGGATGAACTGCAGAGATCTACAGCTGAGGTGGGAGAATCTGTACATAGGACAACAATCAGTCGAACACTTCACAAATCTGGCCTTTATGGAAGAGTGGAAAGAAGAAAGCCATTTCTCAAAGATATCCACAAAAAGTCTCATTTACAGTTTGCCACAAGCCACCTGGAAGACACACCAAACATGTGGAAGAAGGTGCTCTGGTCAGATGAAACCAAAATCGAACTTTTTGGAAACAATGCAAAATGATATGTTTGGTGTAAAAGCAACACAGCTCATCACCCTGAACACACCATCCCCACTGTCAAACATGGTGGTGGCAGCATGATGGTTTGGGCCTGCTTTTCATCAGCAGGAACGGGGAAGATGGTTAAAATTGATGGGAAGATGGATGGAGCCAAATACAGGACCATTCTGGATGAAAACCTGTTGGAGTCTGCAAAAGACCTGAGACTAGGATGGAGATTCTTCCAACAAGACAATGATCCCAAACATGAAGCAAAATCTACAATGGAATGGTTCAAAAATAAACGTATCCAGGTCTTAGAATGGCCAAGTCAAAATCCAGACCTAAATCCAATTGAGAATATGTGGAAAGAGCTGAAAACTGCTGTTTACAAACGCTCTCCATCCAACTTCAAAGAGCTCGAGCTGTTTTGCAAGGAAGAATGGGCAAGAATTAGTCAGTCTCATCAGTCTCATCAGTCTCTAGATGTGCAAAACTGAAAGAGACATACCCCAAGCGACGTGCAGCTGTAGGAGGTGCAGCAAAAGGTGGCGCAACAAAGTATTAATGCAAGGGGGCCAAGTAATTTTGCACCCCCCACTTTTTAGTTTTATTATTACAAAAAAAGTTTAAATAATCCAATAAATTTTGTTCCACTTCACAATTGTGACCCACTTGTTGTTGATTCTTCACCAAAAATTTTAAATGTTATATCTTTTTGTTTGAAGCCTGAAATGTGGCAAAAGGTTGAAAAGTTCAAGGGGGCTGAATACTTTTGCAAGGCATTGTATGTGCATATATAATTTACTTCATAACTCTATTACTATGCATTGCTGGGGATCAAAAGCCTTACTAGTGAAAATAGGAAATATCTGCTAACATAATGATGATTACCATGTCTGTGAGTGGAATAGTGCTCTGTGTATCACTGTAATACAGCTCTGGAGGAGGAGACAAACAGAGCTAGAGTACTGAAAGAAGGAAGTGGACTGTCTATACATGGAAACAAGCTGATCATGCTCCCTGGAGTACTGGGCTCTGAATGAAAATGTAATGGGTGTAGCTATCAGGCTAAGGTGGAGTAGTAGGTGGGGAGAAAGAAGGGAAAGAGGAGTGGGGGGCATGGAGCAGCACGGCCGGGTGGGGCAGGGGGAGGATACAGCGAAGAGCTGCTTCATCACTGCTGACACTCCCACAACCAGGAAGTGTAGAAGCAGAAAATGCTGGCTGCATGGGAGACATGAGAAAAGCTCAGCTGTATCGAAACATGTTTCAAGGTCCTCAGTTAGCTTTAGTCGGTCATATTAGGAGCTATTGAGTTCTTACATTTTTATAGACCCAGATAACCCCTTTAAAACTGTTGTCTCATAAGATATCCAATGTTTAGCTATGGATCTTACTCCTGTGGCAGGAAGCAGCACATTTTTCCTTCAACAGGCTGGGTGAAATGCCATATTTATGTATTAATTTCAAGTAACCAACAAAACCAATAAATATTAGGATCTTGTATTCTAATTACACTGCCTTAGAGGGGGTTGTCTCGATTCAGGAAATGCCATTGATCATGTAGACAAAGTTAATACAATGCACTTACCGATGTATTTTGGTTACGTACCTCCTTTGTTGGCTTGATTCAATTTTCAATAGCATTATACACTACAATGGTGGCTGTGTTTGCAAACTATAAGGAAAAGCACCAGCCTCTCTGGTGGCTCTCCTGTACCAGCCACCTCATGCAGTGGTGGCCATAATCCCTGGAAACAACCAGTGTATAATGTGAAAAATAAGTTAATGTAACTATAAATGCAATTTGCTGAAGTGAGGCAACTATTGTCAGACTTATTCACAACACAGTTGACCAGGGCAGTTTCTAGGGAATTTTACCAACAGGGCGAACATTAAAAAAGGGCCCCCCCTTCCTACCACGGGGCCATGTCTCACTCTAACTCCTCTCCTTAGCCCTAATGTTAAAGACAGAGCTACAAAACATACAAGAGAGTGCAGCACTACATACAGTACAGACCAAAAGTTTGGACACACCTCCTAATTCAAAGAGTTTTCTGTATTTTCAGGACTATGAAAATTGTAGATTCACACTGAAGGCATCAAAACTATGAATTAACACATGTGGAATTATATACTTAATTATATACAAACAAGTGTGAAGCAACTGAAAATATGTCTTATATTCTAGGTTCTTCAAAGTAGCCACCTTTTGCTTTGATTACTGCTTTGCACACTTGGCATTTTCTTGATGAGCTTCAAGAGGTAGTCACCTGAAATGGTATTCCAACAGTCTTGAAAGAGTTCCCAGAGATGCTTAGCACTTGTTGGCCCTTTTGCCTTCACTCTGCGGTCCAGCTTACCCCAAACCATCTCGATTGGGTTCAGGTCTGGTGACTGTGGAGGCCAGGTCATCTGGCGTAGCACCCCATCACTCTCCTTCTTGGTCAAATAGCCCTTACACAGCCTGGAGGTGTGTTTGGGGTCATTGTCCTGTTGATAAATAAATGATGGTCCAACTAAACGCAAACCGGATGGAATAGCATGCCGCTGCAAGATGCTGTGGTAGCCATGCTGGTTCAGTATGCCTTCAATTTTGAATAAATTCCCAACAGTGTCACCAGCAAAGCACCCCCACACCATCACACCTTCTCCTCCATGCTTCACGGTGGGAACCAGGCATGTAGAGTCCATCCGTTCACCTTTTCTGCGTTGCACAAAGACACGGTGGTTGGAACCAAAGATCTCAAATTTGGACTCATCAGACCAAAGCACAGATTTCCACTGGTCTAATGTCCATTCCTTGTGTTCTTTAGCCCAAACAAGTCTCTTCTGCTTGTTGCCTGTCCTTAGCAGTGGTTTCCTAGCAGCTATTTTACCATGAAGGCCTGCTGCACACAGTCTCCTCTTAACAGTTGTTGTAGAGATGTGTCTGCTGCTAGAACTCTTTGTGGCATTGACCTGGTCTCTAATCTGAGCTGCTGTTAACCTGCTGCTGTTAACCTGCGATTTCTGAGGCTGGTGACTCGGATGAACTTATCCTCCGCAGCAGAGGTGACTCTTGGTCTTCCTTTCCTGGGGCGGTCCTCATGTGAGCCAGTTTCTTTGTAGCGCTTGATGGTTTTTGCGACTGCACTTGGGGACACTTTCAAAGTTTTCCCAATTTTTCGGACTGACTGACCTTAATTTCTTAAAGTAATGATGGCCACTTGTTTTTCTTTACTTAGCTGCTTTTTTCTTGCCATAATACAAATTCTAACAGTCTATTAAGTAGGACTGTGTATCCACCTGACTTCTGCCCAACACAACTTATGGTCCCAACCCCATTTATAAGGCAAGAAATCCCACTTATTAAACCTGACAGGGCACTCCTGTGAAGTGAAAATCATTTCAGGTGACTACCTCTTGAAGCTCATCAAGAGAATGCCAAGAGTGTGCAAAGCAGTAATCAAAGCAAAAGGTGGCTACTTTGAAGAACCTAGAATATAAGACATATTTTCAGTTGTTTCACACTTTTTTGTTAAGTATATAATTCCACATGTGTTAATTCATAGTTTTGATGCCGTCAGTGTGAATCACAATTTTCATAGTCATGAAAATACAGAAAACTCTTTGAATGAGAAGGTGTGTCTAAACTTTTGGTCTGTACTGTATGTTTATCTATTTACTCTTTCTTTCTAATCCATATCTGGTTTAAACCTAAACTGGGAAGCCCAGCCTAAAAAGGGGGACATAATCTTCATTTGATTATACAGATTTACCACTATATTCCGTTAATGAATGGACATCTACATTATAAGACTGGAACATTACAGGCTGCTTAAGAAAGAAAGATCACAGTTTATTTTATCAGTATTTATATACAGTAACTATATAACTTAGTCTTGAATATAATTTCATTTTCCTTACATTTTTTAGGTCAATGAAATCTACCATGATGAGTCACTAGGGGTGCATATTAATGTTGTCCTTGTGAGGATAATAATGTTAAGCCTAAGCAAAGTAAGTATCCAGTTATACATGTTCATTTTAATATGTGTAAGTTCTCTGTTGATAAAAGTAATTGCTGTTAAAAACTTCTTGTAGTTAAAGGGATTCTCAAACATCAGGATCACATCAGGCTCGCCTGTCACAGGTGCTTCGTTTATGTCTACATTTATTATTATTTCAGTACTCGGCAGAACCTGCCTAACAATTTAAATAGTGTGGTGTGTCTTAGATGGCACCAGCTGGGCATAGCTTATTGGACACTGAAATGCCATACACGTATCTGTGAAAAACTTGCAATTTTCTTTTAGCAGAGTCCCCTGCTCATTAATTTCTACAAAACACTGGTGGTGTCAAAAATACTCACTCCACCTCTTGATAAATAACATGATGGGTGTAGTCTAAAATAGGGTCACTTCTTGGGTGTTCCATGTATTATCCTAGAGTCTCTACAATTGTTAGCACAAGATGTGTAAATCACCACATTGGGCCTAAAAAATGTATGGTGCTATTTAACTCCTGAGCCCTGTTGTATGTCCAGACAAAAGATTAGAGCCACTCTACGGTGTATATAAGACCAAGATGCATAGCATAATAAAATGGCTTGTGCTGGGCACAACAAATCACACACTGAGGGCCCTTGCACACGACCGTATGCGATCCAAGACATACGGTCCGTGAGCGGGCCATATGTCCCGGAGCGGCATAGATTGTGCGCACGGGAGCACACAACATCATAGATTACTATGATGCTGTGCACATCGGGCCGACCGCGGGACTACTGTCCCGCACTCATAAGATCATTTGCAAGGGCCCTTAGATGATATATGTATTTAAAGAGTACAGTTTTCACTTTGCACCATCTTCTGTAAATTATTATTTGCAAAATGCCTGTTGGGTCAAAATGCTCACTGCACCCTTTGGTAAATACTATGAGGGGTGTGGCTTCTAAAATGGGGTCACTTAATGGGGGTTCTTTTCTTTTTATCTAACTTCAGAGCCTCTGCAGTTGTCAGCCAGTGCTGTATAAATCGCCAAACTAGGTCTCAAATGCACATGTGCTCTTTCTCTTCTGAACCTTGCAATAAGCCCAGACGGCAGTTTATGATCACGTATGGGGTGTTGCCGTATTCAGGAGAAAATGCATAACAAATTTTGGGGTGCTTTTTCTCCTGTTACCCCAAGTGTTTCTAAATTTTGTGAAACACCTGTGGGGTTACAACATGCACTCCTCCCCTTATATAAATACCGTGAGGGGTGTAGTTTCCAAAATGTGGCTTTCCACTACAGGGGTACCTCAGGGTCTCTTCAAATGCAACATAGAACCCAAAACCATTCCAGAAAATTTGCCATCCAATAGCCAAATGCAGCTCCTTTCCTTCTGTGCCCAGACAGTATGTTGTAACCACATGAAGTGTTGCTGTATTCTGGAGAAAATGTGTTACAAATTATGTGGTAATTTTTCTGCTGTTACCCTTAGTGGAAATTAAAAATTTGGGGATAAAACAACATTTTTCATTTTCATAGCCGATTGTTTCTAATTTCTTTGAACTGCCTGTGGGGTCAAAGCACTCACTACACCCCTCAATAAATTTTTTTAGGGATGTAGTTGCCAAAATGGTGTTCTGGGGTTTCTTCTGCCTCAGGGCCTCTTCATATGTGAACCCAAAAACCACTCCTGCAAAATCTGACCTTCAAAAACTATATGAAAGGGATGAGCGAACCGGAAATTGCCATTCGTTCAGTGGAGGAATCCCATTATGGATTCCGTTATAATGGAATATAATAGAAATCTGTAACAGAATGCAAAACTAAGATATGCCCCCAATGTCTGAAAGGTGTGGGTCCCACTTCTTTGAACCAGAAAGGAGCCTGCAAAGTCCCAGAGGACACTCCGCGCAGGGGGCGGCCCGCCCTCCATTCATCCCTATGGGAGTGCCCAAAACAGCTGAGCTCTAGCTCGGCTATTTCCGTAAGCCTCATAGAAGTGAATAGAGCAGTGGAAGAGTTGTGCGGTGCGCATCCCATTCATTTCAATAGAACTTCTGAATATAGTCAAGCACACTGCTTGGCTATTTTCCGCACTCCCATAGGAATGAATGGTGAGAGGTACAGTGCGCCCTCTGGGACTTTAGAATCTTTTAAGTTCCCTTTACTGAACTTCAGCAGGATCAAAACCAGGATCAATTACCTCCTTTTTAGGGCCCTTTTACACGACCGCATGCCCTCCGAGACATGGTCCGTGAGCGGGCCATATGTCCCTGAGCAGCATCGATCAAGCGCACGGGAGCGTACAGCTCCTGTGCACGCCGGGCCGCCCGCGGGGCTATTGTCCCGCACTCATAAAATCATATGAGTGTGGGGCAATAGTCCCGTGGGCGGCCCGACGTGCACAGCATCATTGTAATGATGACCGTATGTCTCGGAGGGCATACGGTCGTGTGAAAGGGCCCTTATCCTGAGGTTCGTTAAAGGTGTCAGAGGCTGACTCCAAAACCCCCAACCCATTCTTCTTACTCTTTACCAATATTACTCCACATACACACATAAGATATTAACCCCTACCAGCAGGAAGTGCGTTCCTGACCTTTGTTTCCGAAACAGTGGCCATGTCTAATGACATAGTGACTGGCTTCCTCATTGTAACAACCAGTGAAGGGCTGGGGGCTGCCAAAAATGAAGTTGATTTGTTCTGTACAGGACAGCAACCAGGGGTTGAAGCTGTTTAGCATCCCCTGGAAACTGCTAGATTTGGCTGGTATAGCATTATAGCCATTCACAGTACAAGAGGGGCATGTAAAATACTAAGAGCCTCTCTGTATGCTCCCATTTCAGTTGGTTACGGCATACAGAGAGGCTCCATGTCAGTCTGTGTTGTAACCTACTGGAATGATTTGTGGTGCTCCTGAGCATTGTGATCACTACTGTGCAATGCTGTGACTAAACTGTGCCCCTGGAACTGCAGTGAGTGATCAATAATATAATTGTTAATTTGTAGCAGTTCCAGGATCCCAGATTCCCAAGTCCTAAGTTTGATGAGCAATGGGGTTTTTTCTCCTTCTCTATATATTTATATTTCAGGTAGTTCAGAATTTTTACTGTAGTAAATTTTTATACTACAGATTTTTTTTACACACGTACTAAACATCTACTTGTGTGTATCTAATTGGTTCTGTGCTCACTTTTCAGCGCAAGCTATTTTTTATTGTAGAAAAGGCTTTTTTTTGTTGTATTGTTTTTCTTTCCTTTTTCTTTGTCCTTTTTTTTATTTTAAATTTATTACAGCCCGTTCATGTGTAACAAGCTGTAAATACACACCCATGTGAATAAATTAAAAGAATACAGACTTGAGAGATGTTGAATTATTCATTTATTCTCCAGGTATTTACCTACAAAATGCAAGCCCATTTGGTTATAAATTACAAGGAACTGTCACCAGGCTTCTGCTTTTGCCTCTGGTATGGGGGAAGGGGGAGGGAGGTCCTTTGATCATGAGTTGACTAATGATCAATGCAGATAGTACAGGCAAATATAAGAAATGTTGTATTATATCATATCCAGTAAAAATGCTTTGTTCTAGAGTTATAAAAATAATGTCTCAGTCATCCCCACGGTAGTCAGCTGAGGAAGCATACACCATCATTACCTCTGATACAGATAAGGCCAGCCTTTCTTTTGTCCTCTTCCGTCTCATCATCATCCAGTAATGACAGACTCTCAAGAAGGTGCCCCAGGACAACAGGTAAGGCAGTCCCCCAGAGTGATACTATATGGCCCACACCCCCCTGGGGATTATCAAGCTCAAATTCTTAAATACAGACCAGTATAGATGGGAATACAGCATTTTAGGGTGAAACAGAACACGGCTAGCTGTTGTATCTGCTGATTCATGTCTGTCTTTTCTTAGCTATTTGTTTCTCTTTGAACTTAATCCCTCATCATTCTCCCCCTTACCTATTCATGGACCTCTATGTCATTAGAGGTAATCTGATCTTTCTTCAGTGAGTAGGCCCTGCCTCTTGGACTTAGAAGATGGTTTTCTCACAAATTTCACGGAAAGTTAGCTTATAATAAGTGGGAGAATAAAAGCTCTAGAATTCTAGATTTTTATTGGCTATGATATAATGATATAATACATTTCTTATATTTGCCTGTACTGTCTGCACCCACTCTAGTCACCTTATGATCAAATGATCTACCTCCCCCATACAGGAAGCAAAAGTAGAAACCTAATCCCAGTTCCTTGACATCTATGACCTACTTGTCCTTATTTGCACATTGCATTTGGTAGGTGAATACCTGGAGTTCATGCCCTATTTAGCATCTATTCTTATGGCTCTATGTTGTACCAATCCTTTATTATTTCTACTAGAAGTTATGAATGAATTGCTATTAGCCTTCAGTAAGGGTACAGAGGGAAGGTAACAAGTTGGGGGGTGTGCAGGTACACACCCCCAACTGGTTACCACCCCTCTGTACCCTTACTGCAAACTGCTAGCAATTCATTCATAATTTCTAGTAGAAATAATAAAGGAATGGCACAACATAGTTATAAGAATAGATGCTCCAGAATTGTTATTACATGGGGAATGCATGAAGCTATTAAAACAGACATGACAGGAGAGGTGAAAGGTCCTCTTTAAATTATATTTGTTTTTAGTCTGTTCATCTGTGTAAATTCCATATCAGACTTCAAAGTTTACCAAGTAGAGATCTATTTTGGTGCTCAAAATCTCTATAAAAGTACTGAGGAAACTAACGATCATGTAGCCAATGATAGAGTAGGAGACTCCAAAATGCGTCTGGCTGATTTCTACAAATATGTCTATAAAGTCATTTGGATGAATATTGCAAAAGGATTACTGATCTCACACTGCTACATCAACCAGTGCAAGTGTACCTGCATGAGGAAAGATTGGGAGGTCTGTCAGCCCCACAGTGAGAGCTGCTTGCATCCTGCACATCAAGAAAGAACTGCTGAGATTGCAGCAACTGTCAGAAATACTGCAAGTCCTCTAAAATAAATATATCGCCAACGAGCAGGCACGCCGTAAGAACTGCGCTCTGTGTGTGTATTGAGTGGATGCATCCAAACAGTGCTGGCTGTGGGGCATCAACACAGAACTGTACACGGTGGTAAGCAAAAGATCTCCCAAGTACACTATATGAACTTTACCTTGTAGGTCAGCCCACCTGCAAACACTGTTTCTTTGAAACATATATTTCAACTATATTACCTACCATTATTTGACAAATAGGATTTAACCAGCAAGATCATTAAACTCATGAAACAATATCGACAGCCTTTTCTCTGTCCAGGCTTCTACTCACCTCCTCATAAAAACTAATCAGGTTAGTTTCTGTTCTTAGTAAAACCATGTTGGCTATCACTTATTATATTACTGACAGTTACATAATCCTGTATGTAGTCCCATAGAAGGCCCTCAAACATTTTACCCGCTATGGATGTTAAGCTTACTGGTCTATAATTTCCTGGTGAAGACAGAATCACTGCTATCTCCCCTCAGATTACTTCTGCATAGAAATACATGAGAAAAGGATAATTCTTTTTAAGCCATTGCCACCACCAATACATAATAAGGAAACCGATCAACTGAACATGCTGATTTTACCTCATGGTTGCGTAACATAGTATTCTTGTAGCCTCACCTGCTGAAACAGCTGTCCACTCTCTAACCAGACTGTGATCAGGAGCACACATGGAAGAAGAGGCCAATACAGGCTTCACAAATGTAAGGCAAATAAGCAGCATTACAGCAAAGTATAGGCCTACAATACTCCTATAACAGCAAGTCAGCCTCACATCAGGAAGTAGGTGTAGTTCCCTTGGGTAACCCAGTATGCATGAGGCGATTAGGTTGCTTTGCTGCTCCAAGTTATCAACCGTGTAGTTGTTCAGAGAACGCAAATGCATTTGCACCTTTTGCCTTATGGTAAAGCCCTGATAACATTTCAGTTTTCTACCCTATCTTCCTTGAGCAATAACTATATTAATTTTGTGTTCACATAGCTTTGAGGGCTTTTTTTTGCGGGACAAGTTGTACTTTCTAATGCCACCATTTATTATGGCATACAATGTAGTGGCCAACCCAAAACAAACAACAAGCAACTGAGGCAATACCCATAAAAAGAATCTTTATTCAGTGTACAATATTTAAAACATATCAAAATAACCCCAGTTTATTGGGAGATGGAATACCAACACGGGGTTGGACCAGAGACACCATATAAAATTAGAAGTTCCCAATATACTGTAGTTGTTTATACTGATGGCACTGTAACTAAAGAAGTCGATTTACTATATAAATGAATGAGCTCTGACCTGCATGACCATAACTAGGATGACTATCTATGCATTAATGCATGAGCCCAGTAGTAATGAGTAAAAATATAAATGGGTGCCATACCTGGATTATCTGGCGTGTAAGGTCCAGCCGCTCTGCCTCAAAGCGCATTTCGCATGTTACCACTTCGTCAGTATGATTACAACAATACCACATAAGTATAGGTTTTTATATGTCTAAATTAGTGTAAAAATAATATATATTTTTTTACATCACCATATTCTGACCCCCATAACTTTTTGTAGTTATATCTACTGACCTGTGTGGGAGCTCATTTTTTGCGGGACAATCTGTAGTTTTTATTGATATAATTTTGGAGTGTGTATGACTTTTTGATCACATTTTCTTACTTTTTTTGGTTAAGAGAAGCAATGAAAAAATGTCAAATTGGCAATTTTGGCCCATTTTTCTTTTACGCTGTATTGGAATTTTTAAAAAAATATTTTAATAGTACAGGCATTTTCGGTTATGGTGATACCCATGATGTTTATATTTTTTGTTATTTATGTTTTTTTTCTTTTTAAAATTATACGGAAAGGGTGATTTAGACTTTGATATATATATTTTTTTATCGGTAAGTTTTTATTGGAATTTTCAAAATACAGTTGGCAGTACAAAAGCCATAAAGAGTAACGTAAATAAATAAAAAAACAACAAAAGATGTCAGGAGTACACTTAGGATAAAGCACACATGACCACAATGTATGTAATAAAGTTACGAAACCACAGCATATTTTGAGGAATACAAGACGTCCCACATCTTTTGAAATCTAGGGACGGAAGAGGACGCATAAGCCATAGTCTTTTCGTAAAAGTAGGTGGTGTGGACTTTGTGGAGGATCTCACTATCGGAGGGGATCAAGTCACTCTTCCAGTTTTTCGTGATCGCCAATATGGTGGCTAAAAAGAGATGGGTGACTACCAGTCTACATTGTGGTGGAATAGTGTCTATCTTTATGAGGAGGAGGGCTAGTTCTGGAGATGAAGAAATAGGCTTACCCACAATATCTGAGGCAATGGTAAATATCCGTTGCCACAAAGGCGGTAGTTTGGGGCAGCTCCAGAGAATGTGGAGAAGGGTGCCCCTACAACCACAATTCTGCCAACAAAGATGGGAGACGCCTAGAAACATGTAACAGTCGGTCTAGTCTATAGTACCAACGCAGGATGGTTTTTACAAAGGATTCACTATGTAATGTACATTTCAATCTGTAGAATATGAATCGTAGAGCAGTAGTCCATTCTGAATAGGTGGTATTGAGATCCCGTTACCATGAGAGAAAGGGGGTTGTTTTGGAAAAAGTTTTTCCCTCCCATTAGAGAGTATACAGATCGTAAGATTGAGTTATTGTTAGGGGGTTTAGACCATAACTGAAAGATATCTGAGTTAGCTGTGATATTAGAAGGTTTTGTTGATTTATGAAGTGTCTGATTTGTAGAAATCTGTATTGGGGATATCGAAGGTTTGAGGAAGATCTTCGAATGAGATGTGACAGCCTTTGGTAATTAGCTCAGATATATTAATTAGGGAGTTATGTCTCCAGGGTTTGAGGTCTAGTCCCTCAATAAAAAGCTCCAGCAGTTTGATTGGTGTCTCCTCTAGCAGTGAGAACGTTTTTTGACTACTAGAGGTATGGAATTGTTTCCAGCTGGCTATGGCCAATGATTCAAGGTATGAAAGTGTGGGGAGAGTATAGAATGGATATAGGGATGCTATTAATAAGGCTTTAGGGCAATTGGAGGGAATAAGGGCAGCCTCTATCAGCTTGCAAGGACTTTGAGGGAGAGAAGACCACCATTCTTTCAGTTGGGATACTAGCGTGGCTACATAGGCTACCTAACATATCGGATTACTAAGCCCTCCATATGGTTTCCTTTTGACTAGCAATTTTGCGGACATGCGTGGATGCCTGTTGGCCCAAATAAATGAGTTGATAATTTTGGTAGCTTTTATAAAGAAGGTTTTTGGGAGTTTGATAGGGAGTGTTCTAAATATAAAAAGGAATTTAGGAAGGGAGAACATTTGGAATGAGGCTATGCGACCCACCCATGAGATTTCGTGTTTGGCTAAGGAGTGAAGAGATGAGACAGAGTTGGTGATGGTGATCCCTAAATATGATATTTGTTTGGTCTGCCAATCAAGGCTATACTGGCTTCGGAGATGTTCCCGCATAGAGTTAGGGAGGTTTAGAGGTAGAGACTGAGACTTAGTTTCATTCAGTTTATAATATAAAAGGTGTCCAAAGCGTCGGATAGTTTCTAGAGCAGCTGGAAGGGAGGACAGGGGGTCACTTAAGGTAAGTATTACGACATCTGCATATAGCGAGATGCTGTGGGTGTGGGTGCCAATACGATACTTGTTATGGAGGGATTAGAGTGGATAGATTGGGATAGGGGTTCAATTGCTAATATGAAAATAAGCGGGGAGAGGGGGCATCCCTGTCGCGTCCCGTTGGTGATAGAAAATGGGTTTGATAGTGTCCCGTTGACGAAGACCGTAGCCAAGGAACAGGAATACAGAGCCTGGATAGAGGACAGGATTTTGCCTGTGAATCCCATTTTCCCCAGAACTGCAAATACAAAAGGCCAGTTTAGTCGGTCGAAAGCTTTCTCCGCATCTAATGTAACGAAGACTGCTTGGGTTTTCCTGCTTTCTACATAGTTCAGAATGTGTATTGCTCTTTTACTATTGTCGTGGAGTTGTCTCCCTTTTACAAAGCCCATCTTGTCCGTAGATACAAGTGTAGTGAGGATGGTAGCCAGTCTATTTGCAAGAGATTTGGCATAGATTTTAATGTCTGTGTTGAGTAGTGAAACGGGCCTGAAATTTTGAGGCCTATCCATGGGTTTACCTGGCTTAGGAATGGTGACAATCGTCGCTTCTAGCATTTGTTTCGGGAATGTACCTGTATGAGCGGCTGAATCAAATACTGGAATGAGATGCTGAATTAGGATATCTGTAAAGGACATGTAATACATATTGGAAAGACCGTCAGGTCCAGGGGATTTGTGGAGGGGAAGGGATTTAATGATCTTGTTAATTTCATCCTGGCTAAATGGCTCGTCTAGGTGGGACTGCTGTTCTTGGGACAAGGGATGACAGAAAGGAGTTTGGGAGGGTTCCTCAGCTGTGTCTCCTTGCGCCAGATTATATAATGAGGAGTAGAATCGTCTAAATTCTTGAGCTATATCTTTAGGGAGGTTTATTTTAGACCCATCAGATTGATTTTGGAGGAAGGGAATTTTACAGTTGGATATTCTAGACTTCTCTCTGGGCTAAAAGTTTACTAGCTTTGTTATCTTGCGAATAGTAGAGATTTTTTTTTTTTTTTTTTTTTTTTTAGGTTATTCTTATATTTATACAAAAAGGGAAAGTAGAGAGGCTCACACTGAAAAATGGATAGGGAGGTGCAGTATCTGCTGGGTCACCCAACCCTAGTGTAATAAAAATTGTGAATATAGCAGAAAAGATATGCACACTACCTTCTAGGAAATGTGTGGCGGAATCGCACTTTAATATATAAAGGATAAAAAGATAATACATTATAAAAAATATATATAAAAGCAATATAAAGACAATCGAGAACACCTAAAAGATCATAGATACATATGTTCAAATATATTCCAAAGTTATCAACGCATCCAAGATTGATAGCAACCAAAATATAGCAGCATACAGGTAGGTTATGCAATAAAGTGTGGCAACATAATTATGCCACAATATGTAGCAGCATAGATGGTTTTGAAAGTGTCATTGCAATTTAGGATAAGTCCCAACTGGACTCAGTTGTCTGTGGTGTTCAAATTATGTTAAATTTCCCCCTTCATGGTAAGAGGGTGCGGCCACAGCACAAGAAATGCACGTCCAGTCGTTTCATTGCTGATCAAGCATATCTCTCCTGGTTACACCCAGAGAGCTAATTTTATTAGAAATACATGATGGTGTAATCACACCCCCCTTTGTCATCAATTTTAAAATATCCGATCACAATCATACAAGTATACATGTAACATCAAATCAAATGAATGATGATGACAGCCAATGGCATACACATTACTTCATCTATCTGGGAAATTCCATATGCATATTTTAACTTCTGCTAAGTTCCTCTTTTCCTATAGACATATGAAGTGATTATGAGTCATTTTTATTTTTAAGCATCCATGACATCTAATGGAGATTAGAGATTATAAGATATAAGAGTTATGGATATAAGAAGATGGAGACCACATGATAATGAAATACAACCCTAGCACAATTCTGTTCACCAACTAACTAAAATTTCCCGTATGCCTCCCCAACGGCACCAGCTGGAGGTTATCCCGCCTCCCAGGGACAGGAAACAACGTGGAGACCAAGTTTAAAAGTCCCCTCCCCTCTAACACCTCCAGTTGTTTCCTGTCCCCGGAAAGGTTGGAGACCTTGTCAGGTTGGAGAGGATCTACGGGTCTTGCCCCCACCAAATAGTTCGCCCAGCCTTGGGTAAGTTAGCCCTGATTAGCTCGGGAGGGCGCTTCTGGTGTAAGTCCTGTACTTACAGGCTACCCCGGGCTTGGCTGCAGGCGGTGTTCTCATCGGCAGGCAGTAGGATCAGCCCCATGTCAAGGGAGGCAGGACCGGCCTTCCCGTTCTCTGGAGGAGCTGCTGGGCGAGTCACATTGAGAGCCCAGATCACCAGATTGAGAGCCCAGATGCCGTCCTCTCACCCTGTGGCAGTGTTCTCGCCTTGAAAATTGGCAGGATGTCTCTCCCTCCAGATTCTGATGTGGGAAAGAAGGTTGCTGATCCTCCTAGGGCCCTCAGCCCGGGAGGAAATCTTATCTCACCACCTCTTTGTTATATTATATGGGTGATATTTTGATACAATGCTTATGGCCTTCTTGCCTTTGGTGGTGGTTCCTTCCCACGTCAAGTAATATTTTTTGCTAATGGGCTACCCTCTGTATTTTAGAGCAAGTCTAGGAAGAAGTCCGAACCATCACTCAAGGGCAAAAAATGTGCCATGTGCAAAAAGTTGCTGTTGTCATCTTGCAAGAAGCAGATATGTGCACGGTGTACTGAGAAAGTCATCTCGGAAGAGAGCCGGCTTTCATTGACAACTTAAGAAGTCTCATTAAAGAGGAAGTCAGTTCTGCTATTGACACTAGGCTTTCAAATCTTCCTCAGGGGCCTTCCTCTTCTAGATCTGATCCGCAGTTGTCCATGGATGACAATCTAGAATTAGATGAAGGAGAAATTTCTCATGACTCAGATTCTGCTACCTCTGACGATGATTCAGGGAGCCCATTGTGTTCTGTAGACGAAACTGAAGCCCTGTTAAAAACTATTCGTGCCACCATTAATGTAGAGGACACTAAAGAAACCCATTCCATTCAGGACCAGCTATTCAGAGGTTTGGGCGAGAAAAGACGCAGGGTTTTTCCTGTGCGCGATAATATTAAAAGATTAATTCATAATGAATGGAAAGACGCAGAGAAAAAATTGGGTGTTTCTAAATTATTTAAAAGAAAGTATCCATTTGATGAACAAGACTCGGCTACCTGGGATAAAACGCCTAAGGTAGATGCCCCAGTGGCAAAGATTTAAAAAAAATCATCATTGCCCTTTGAGGACGTGGGTCTCTTAAGAGAGCCTATGGACAAGAGGTGTGAATCTATCCTAAAAAAATCTTGGGAGGCAAGTACTGCGTCTCTTAGGCCAGCTATAGCAGCCACTTATAAAGCTAGAACGCTCTCACTGTGGTTATCGCAATTAGAAGATCACCTAACGTCTGGAACCTCTAGAGAAAACATCTTAGCCTCTCTACCAGTCCTCAAACAAGCCACCAATTTTTTAGCGGATGCTTCGGCGGACATGGTTAAGTTAGGGGCCAGATCTGCGGCCTTATCTAACTCCGCTAGAAGATCGATCTAGTTAAGATCCTGGTTGGGCGACACGACTTCAAAATCCAGGCTGTGTAGTATCCCCTATGTTGGTGATAGACTTTTTGGTCCAATATTGGGCGATATTTTAGAAAAAGCGTCCGACAGGAAGTAAGGTTTTCAGATGGAATCTAAATATTTTTATCAACGAAAATCTTTTCGTTCACAGAACAAAGGCAGACAAAATCAGAATAAAAGAGATACCTCTTCCAGATGGCAGTCGTCCAGGGGAAAAGGAAAAGGTTTTCTTTTCAACCAAGATAGAACCACTAAACAGTCAAATAAATGACGCCAGAGGTCCGTTCGGAGGACGGCTGAGGAACTTTGTTTCAGCTTGGGAAAAGATATCTCCCTCTCCGTGGATTCTGTCCCTAATAACCTCAAGGTACAAAATAGAATTCGACTCCTATCCTCCGAACAGATTCATGATAATCAAAAAACTAGAGTCAAGCAAACAAACCCTGTTGGAGTCTCAAATAAACCTTTTCTTAAAAAAAGTACTTGTTTCAGTGCCTTCGGATCAAGAGAGAGAAGGGTTTTATTCTCCAGTTTTTCTTATAAAAAAGCCGAATGGTTCTTGCAGAGCCATAATAAATCTAAAAGACCTAAACAAATTAGTGACCTACAAGAAGTTCAAAATGGAGACGATAAGATCCACGATAAATCTCCTAAAATCCAGTTGCTTCATGATAGTATGCATCCGCTAGGTCTAATGTTATCATGTTCCGATCCATGTAAATCATCAGAAATTTCTAAGAATCGCAGTCTATGTTCAGGATCAACTCCAACATTTTCAGTTTCAGGCACTTCCTTTCGGTCTGGCATCTGCCCCGAGAATCTTTACAAAAATAATTGCCGAAATTTCCAGTCTTTTCCACCGTCAGGGGATCCTATTTATACCATACTTTCTTTTCTCCTAGCAGCAAGTTCAGAAGAAATTCTTTTGAAACAATTCTTGATAGTAAAAGAAACCTTGAGCTCTCTGGGGTGGCTACTCAACCTGGAAAAATCCGATCTCAGTCCCTCCCGGGAAAAGATTTTTTTAGGAATACTGCTGGACTCCAGAAAAATGATGTCCTTCCTGCCGCATCAAAAGAAGATTGTGCTGGTAGAAAGAATAAAATGGTTCCTGGGAGAATCTTCGGTCTCCCACAGAGAGATTGTCTCTTTTGGGTCTCATGACCACGACGATCCCGGCAGTAAGTTGGGCACAAGCACATACCAGAGTCTTCCAAGCCTTCCTATTGCAATCTTGGGACAAGCGCCAAACCAAACTCGACAAAAAATTATTAATTCCCCAGAGAGTAAAAAAATCCCTCTACTGGTGGCTATTAGAGAAAAATCTAGACCAGGGAGTCCCTTGGAGGCAGCAAAATGTGACAACAATCACCACGGACGCAAGCAGCTCGGGGTGGGGAGCCCATTGTGGGCAAAACGTGATTCAGGGCTCTTGGGATGCAAGCCCGTCCAGAGCCTCATCAAACGCAAAAGAAATGACAGCAATACTTCTCGCCTTGAAATAATTTCTTACGTTGATTTAAAACCACAATATGAAAGTCCTATCGGACAACACAACAGCAGTGTCCTACATAAACAGACAGGGAGAAACGAGAAACAGCTTCCTGGCAGCCACTACAGCCTGAATATTTCAATGGGTGGAAAAACATCTTAGGTCTGTATCAGCAGTTCATTTAAAGGGAACCCAAAATTCTGTTGCGGATTTCTTAAGCGGACAGACACTAAGAGAAGGCGAGTGGTGTCTGAATCAGTCAATTTTCAACTGTATATGTTCAAGATGGGGGCATCCGATAGTGGACCTCTTCGCAACCCAGGAAAACAAGAAATCAGCTCAGTTCTGCTCCCTGTCCTACCGTCACAATCCATTGTTGGTAGATGCATTTTCGGCTCGTTGGCCTAGGGGTCTTCTGTACGCTTTTCCTCCTCTACCTCTGATTCCCACGTGCCTGATGAAAATCGTGGAGGAGAACTGTGTTGTCATCCTGATAGCCCCGTATTGGCCGAAGAGATTGTGGTTCCCGCTCCTGATCCAGTTGTCAAGAGGGAATTACTGGCGTCTTCCTCCTATACTGAACCTTCTACATCAGGGTCCGGTTTCTCATCCCAACTCTCCTTATCTCAATCTTACGGCCTGGATGCTGAACGGAAGATCTTAAAACAAAAAGGTCTTTCTGATCTGGTAATTGAAACCTTGCTAAAAAGCAGGAAGCCAATAACTTCAAAAATATACCATAGAACCTGGAAGGCCTTCTTGAGTTTTGCGGAAGCTTCCTGGGATCCATCCAAGAGCCTGAATATTAAAATTATCTTGGACTTTCTACAGAAAGGCCTTGATTTAGGACTCAGAGTAAGTACACTAAAGGTACAAATATCTGCTCTCTCGGCCTTCCTTGATGTGAAATTAGCAGATTTAGACTTGGTCAAAAGATTTATCAAGGGGGCCTTAAGATTGAGACCCCCCTTCCATTCTCATGTGCCTCCATGGGACTTAAATGTGGTATTGATGGGCCTCTTGGTTGCTCCCTTTGAACCTATCAATGAAATTTTCCTAAAATTCCTTTCCTTTAAGACCGTTTTTTTAGTAGCTATCACTATTGCCAAGCGGGTAGGAGAAATTCAGGCTTTCTCCTGCAAGCCTCCCTACCTATTTTAGAGGACAGGATTGTTTTAAAGCATTCTCCTTCGTTTCTTCCAAAGGTCTTCTCAAAATTTCATGTTTAGCAGGAGGTTTCCTTGCCTTCCTTCTGTCCTCAGGAGAGCTCTTCTAAACAATCAAATTTTCATTGTTTAGATGTTGATGATTTTCATTGTTTAGATGTTGATGTACAGTAATACAGTATCTTCAATTCACGGAGCAGATTAGGAAAATAGATCGGTTGTTCATTCAGTTCCAGGGTCCTAACAAAGGGCAGGCTGCTAGTAGAATTACTATTGCCCGTTGGATTAAAAATACCATCTCTTTAATTTATTCCCAGAAAGGAATGGATGTCCCAGAAGGTTTGAGAGCCCATTCTACGAGAGCTATGTCTACCACTTGGGCAGAAGGTGCTTCAGCTTCCCTCGAGCAAATGTGCAGAGCAGCCACCTGGGCAAATCCGTCCACGTTTTTTAAACATTATAAGCTTGATGTGGATTGTAACAGGGACTTAGCCTTTGGCCACAAAGTTCTGTCGGCAGTGGTCCCTCCCTAGAGGATATTATTCTTTGTTAATCCTCCAGATGGTGCCGTTGGGGAGGCATACGGAAAAGATATAAATTACTCTTACCGGTAATTGTTTTTTCCGTATAGCCTCCACAACGGCACCACTTTTTTCCCTCCATAATATTCTGTTTGGCTTAATTTTTCTTTTGGTACGATGGTATAAGTTACTACTTATGACAAACCAGTCTGTATTTTTGTTTGTTAATATCATATAAAGTCTTTTTTGTTCGCATCATACCGTATCCTAGGTTACTAACTGGAGGTGGTAGAGGGGAGGGGACTTTTAAACTTGGTCTCCACATTGTTTCCTGTCCCTGGGAGACGGGATAACCTCCAGTTGGTGCCGTTGTGGAGGCTATACAGAAAAAACAATTACCGGTAAGAGTAATTTATATCTTCTTTAACAAAAGTAATGGGAACATCAAAAACCTATATATTGATGGTGTGTAATCCACTGCAGCTCTTCATATAGATAAAATATCAATGGAAGCTGCAGTGTGGATACCCCACCATAGATCTCTTAAATGAATAGTTTTCGTTGATATACAAGTTCCAAACGTATTTAATTGATGTTACTCCAGTTAGTGATGTAGTCAATATCTGTATTCAATAAGGTTACTATATCTTATAGGTAGAATGCGATCAAGAGCAGTATTGCAAGGTAAAGTACGCCCTCTGGGCTCTTACCACACCAGGAGTATATAGGTGACTCTTGAGTTCTCTGGGTAGGTAATATGGAGCAGTAGTGGATCGATGCAAGTTAGTACATATGGCTCATCCTCTATATGGGGCGGCAAGAAGTTGTTACTGGGCGGTACCTGGGATTTCCTTCTGGTATCCAATACTGCTGTGCCGCAGTTTCCACTTGGCGTGCGGCCTTGCTGATCTCCGTGTTGGGCGGATCACGTGGTGCTGCGGTCACGTGATGTTCCGGTCACGTGATCGGAGGTTCAACTTGTGTCTTAGCTCCTGTATAATTTCAGGTATGTGGTATGTCTCTATGAAGGTTGCGGTAATCTCACTCTCCACATGACATATTGGATGGGCAATATATGTAGATCTGGACCTTTATGCCCACATCAACCAGACGCGTTTCGGAGATCAATCTCCTTCCTCAGTGGTCATGTGGGGGGAGACCGCCTTTTGTCTTTTTATACCAGTTCCGAGACATCTACAAAATATGAGCTGGATCTGAGACTGAATGGATCACATTCCAGTAATATGGTCTCTATAGACTTATAGAGCCATTGCACCATGTAAATGAGTGGGTGCGTTTTTTATGCGTTTCTTTCAGCAAAGTCCGTATTCTCTTCCTCACTACAATGTATTATTAAATGAAATACAATACAGTAAACAAAAGTATATAAAAGCAACGACAATGGATGATTTGTATATTAACTGGATCACACGGAGGTCATATCTGATCAATATCGTATATATAATCCCAGGAAGACAAGTGTCCATCCTATATGTCGTATATAATGATGTATAATGAAAAATAGAGATGGTTGGAGAAGGGGGGCCAGAGGCCAAGGGAGATCGTGGTGCTGGGAAAAGGAACAGCCTTACCAGGATGTCCCGTCGGATTCGGGCGCCCTTTAATAAAAAACCAAACACCTCCATTTCAGCATTTAAGCCTGATGGTGTTAAGGTGTTAAATTCAAAAATTCTTTTAGATTCTACACGTGATAATCGGGCAATCTGGTTGCCCCCTCTCCAGTGGGGCTTAATCATTTCAATAGCTGCAAACATTAATTCCCCAGGATTTTTACCATGATGATCTTCAAAAAAGGCTCAGGAAAACACAGTTTCCAGAC
Source organism: Rhinella marina (assembly GCA_900303285.1). Lineage (NCBI taxonomy): Eukaryota > Metazoa > Chordata > Amphibia > Anura > Bufonidae > Rhinella > Rhinella marina. The sequence goes on along the minus strand of ONZH01025358.1, from coordinate 47,649 downwards.
ATTTTAATGTTAGAAATGTGCTCAGAAATTCTCTTTTTAAGGTCCGTTTTGTTCTACCCACGTATTGCTTTTTACACGTGCATTCTAAAAGGTAAATAACATTTGTGGAACTGCAGGTCAGAAACCTTATTTGCCATTTAAAGTAATTCCTGGTCGAATGTAAGATTTCTGTTTTTCTTGCTCCTGTGGTGGATCTGAAATTGCTACATTTACCACATCTGTAAAATCCCCTCAAGTTAGTCCAATTGGGAAGGGTATTATGTGTAATTGTGCGCATGGTCGTAGGGGCCACCTTTAATGTCAATGTTGGTGCTCTTGTATAGACAATGCTTGGTACTATGGGTAGTAATGGACCTATTACTTTATCTCTTAAAAGATGGTGCCAGTGGGTTTTCAAAATATTCTCAATTTTTTTATAATTATAATTAAATGGGAGAATGATCCTGATTGGGCCCTCTATGTCTTTATTGTCAGGTATTTTGGGTGTAAAGAATTTTCTCTCTTCATGTTCCTTACTTTGTCCAAGGATCTATTTATAACATTCTCTGGATAATTTTTTTTCTTTAAATTCCCTATTGGGGGGCTTCTGATTCAAAATCACTTTCTGTATTGCAGTTACATTTAATTCGCCTAAATTGGCTCAAAGGCACATTTAGAAGCCACCTGGGGAGGTGGCAGCTAGAATACAAAATAAAACTGTTTCTCGCAGTAGGTTTTTGATAAGTACTACATAACATATAGTTATCTTTCACTGTAATTAGTAGATCTAGGAACTCTACCTGATTTCTACTATATTTGGGAGTAAAGTGTAGATTTTTTTGGTTTTGATTGAGTTGTGATAAAAACTCCATCAGACTCTCTTCTCCCTTATTCCAAATGAGTAGGATATCATCTATATAGCGCCGCCATAGTACCAGATCCACCCCCAGTCGGGGCAGAATGGTATGATTTTCCCAATTAGCCATAAATAGATTAGCATAACTGGGGGCGAATCTGGTACCCATAGCGGTGCCCTGGACTTGAAGATAAAAGTCTTCTGGAAACCAAAAATAGTTGTGTGTAAGTATGTAGTGGACACTGTCCAAAATAAACCTGATTTGATCTTCCTTTAAAGAACCCTCTTTTTTCAACATATTGTTTAGTGCTTCTAATCCCTAGTGCTTATATAGCAGGCATTCCTTCAGTTGAAGTCTTAGTGAATGTAGAGTTTCTATGTGGGTGTGAGATGGGGAGGATTTGTTCAAGGTTTCCAAAATTGATATTTTGGAAAGGACTTCTGTGAATGTATGTCCCCTTTCTCTTTTTGCTCTATGGCCAAGTTTTATGAAAATGCCTCTTATGTATGCCTTGTGGGCATTCAAGATAGTGAAAGGGTCTCCAACCGAGCCCACATTGGTGTGGAAGTATTCCCCTAGTGCGGTTTGCAGTTCAGCTTTGTATCTAGGGTCTGCCATTAGGTAAGTATTATTGCGCCAGAAAAAATTGCGATGTCTAGTGAGATAGCTGTGTGGTCAGACCAGGTTATATCTCCAATAGCTGAAGAGCTAGCAAGGTCTAACGTGGCTTTGCTCAATAAAAATAGGTCAATTCGAGAATTAGAATTGTGAACCGGAGAGAAGAATGAGTAGTCTCTTTCTGTGTCGTGGTGTAGACGCCACACATTATACAGGTCCTCTTGGCTCATTAACTTCTCTAGATCGGTAGATCTTAGTCTAGATTTAGAGGTGGAGTCCATTTCAGGGTTAGGAACAGCATTAAAGTCTCCACCCCAAATGACTGCTCCCTGCTTGAGCTTATCTACCTTTTTGCAGAGTGAAGACACAAATGAAGGGGGCAGCCATTTGGAGCATTTACCACTACTAGGGTGCAAATGTTATTGTTAAAAGAACCAACTTGAATGATATATCTTCCTTTCCTCTTTTTTTCTTAGAGTGATGTGATTGTATAACATAAGGGAATTGGGGATGTTTGACTCTGTGAGCATCAGAGCAAAGAAGGTGGGTCTCTTGAGCAAATAATATGTCGCAGTTTAGTCTTTTTGTTTCTCGCCACATAAGAGAGCGTTTGAAAGGACTGTTAAGTCCTTTGACATTTATGGAAACCAATTTAAGAGCCATGTCTATGGTGTGAATGAGTTCTAGACGAGAAAAACATTACATGTACACTAACTGTATCATTATATCTAAAGTACTCTAGAAACAAGTATAACCTTGCACACATGGAAAAATACCTCATAACAGTTCTAACAGTTGTAAATAACGTCGTGCTGGCCGACATAGTAAAGGTGTTGGGGAGCATGATGATCTGCATGTTAAATACAAACAAAATGAGAAAACAAAACAGATGAAAACAATATGTCAGCATAAGGGCTGATCACGGTTGGTGGGTCAGTCACTCACGGTTAAGACCGAGACTGCAGACTTCACAAGCAGAGCAGGCATGACACTCCTAGCTAGTCTGAGTGAAGATAGTTCATCTTGTTTCTTTTCTTGGAGGTGGCTAAATGCCAGTTGGAGTTCACTTTCCCTGGAGGTCTCTGAGTATTCTCTGGTAGACAAGGGGAGATGTTCCAGGAGGCTAGCAATTTGGTTCCCACATAAGATAGAGTGGATAACACCGCTCTTGTGTAGTAGGATTTTTGTTGGGAATCCCCATCTATATGGGATGTTGTGATCCCTGAGGGCGGCTGTAATAGGGTAGAAGAGTCGTCTTTGTTGCAGGGTAGCAGCAGATAGGTCTGCAAATAGTTTCACCCCAGTGAATGGGGCTGGTAGTTCACCATGTTTTCTGGCTGCAGCCATCAGGGCTTCTTTGGCATGGAAAAAATGAATGCGCGCTAGTACATCTCTAGGTGCTGTGTCAGGAAGATGATGCGGCCTTGCCACTCTGCGAATTCTATCTATGACCAAGTCTTCCTTAGATATGTTTGGGAGTAGCAGTTTTATCAAGCAAAGGAACAAAGGTTGTGTCTGAACATCTTCCCCAATGCCTCAAAACTTCAAATTTTTTCTTCGGGACCTGTCCTCTAAGTCAATAACTTTAGCTTTTAGAAGATCCACTTCATCAGAAAGAGAGTTATGAGAATAATTGGTTAAAGGTATTGGCGAATTCGCCCATCTTGTCTTCTACATGGGAGACACAACCTCCTAGTTGAGTAATGGAGGCATGTAGTGGTTTTATGAGGGTAGCCATGTCCCCTGATATAGACGAGCTAAAGGCCAGCAGCAAGTAAATTGCTCGAGGCAGGGGCTTCAGATGTTGGGAAAGTTTGCAGTGTTATAATTGCTGAATTTTGTCTACTCACCAGCGTGTCCTCTCCCTGAGCAGCGTAATCCACTGCGGTGTCTCGTCTAGGCCTCTGCTTGACAGGGCTCGTGTTCGGTGATGCTGGAGCGGAGTTTTGTTCTCTCGGTGTTGGCAGATGAGTAGGACTCAGGTTGCCCCTTCCACTGTCTGCTGGGGATAGGTTTGATCCTCCGTTGAGAGATCTGCGGGGAGGTAAAAGAGAAGGTCCGCTGTTGCCCGCTTCTGCACTGGGTGATGATTCGGGAGATTGCGCAGCTGCGCTTGAGCTAGGCGAGCAGGAGGCCGGGGGTGAATCGGTGCCATCTTTGTCCTCCTCCCGGTTAAAGAAGTCCAGCTTTCCCTGCTTTTTCATGGATCGCTTACCCCTCGTCATCATCTGGGTGATTGGGAGAGTCAAATAGTGCCTCTTGAAGCGAAGTAGAAGCTGATTAGCTATGTTAGTCGCTGCTAGGGTGTCGGAGCTCTGCAGTTACGCGGCTATCTTGCGCAGTCAGCCGACTTTTATTTTTTAATTTTTTTTTTCATCCATTATTATTTTTAAACATTTTCCATCATATTTGAGCCTACAAAATCCAAATGTTTTTTTTTATTTTGAACATTCATTTTTTTTTAAATTTCCATTTAAATGTCAGAATTGCTCATTTCTTATGTTGGCTTGCCATCTGCCGGCCAAAATATGAATTGCAGCGTAAATGTACTCTGTCTTTTCAGTGAGACCTAGCACATTTAAATCAATTACCGGCATCATCATTGGCCACATAGGATGCCGGCAAGAAGTTTTTTTTTATTACCACAATAGGCATTATTGCCAGTTGCGTTAATTAGCCGCGAGTCTCTGCTGTTTCAAACAAGAGACCCGCCAGTCATGGCGCCTGCTGCACGTGCGGGTGCCATGCTTTCTCATCGCTCCAGTGCCGTACATGTACAGCGCTGGTAGCGACAGGGTTAAGCAGGCTAAAGATACTGCATAGAATATACTATTGTCAATTGATTATTAGCAAAGCTATACATGATTATATTCCATTATTAATTTTAAAATAAAATATCATCCTTAACATAAATCCCGAATGTTCTATGTGGTTTCTCTTTTATTTTTATAGTCTTCCAGTTTAATTGAAATTGGAAACCCCTCACAGAGCTTGGAAAATGTGTGCCGCTGGGCTTATCTTCAACAGAAACCAGATAAAGAACATGCTGAATACCATGATCATGCCATTTTTCTTACAAGACAAGAGTTTGGTCCTTCTGGAATGCAAGGTAAAGGGTTTATCTATTTATTTCACCTGTGGAGAGTGAGGTTGTTGACCATTCTAATAAATGTCATAAGAGATATAAAGACAAATGTAAAAGTATGGGTTTATGACTTTTTTTAAGGCGAGATCCATTGTGTGTTGCATGCTTTTCGCTCATTTCTATGAGAGTTCTGAGAATTACTGAGCGGGCGCACAAAGCTATTTTTGTAAGTCCCAGGGAAATGAATGGAGAATGCACTATTCAAGTGCAGCCACCACTCCATTCACTTCTATTGGACTTAAGGAACTAGCCAAGTCAGCGCTTGGCTATTTTCAGTAGACCCATAGAAATGAATGGAGGGCAGCCACTCATGTCTCTCTTGGGTTCTCATTCATTTGGGGGGCTCTGTTTTAGATAGGTGTGAATCCCACCTCTGACATTGGTGGCATATCCTAGCAATATGCCACTAATGTGTGAGGTGAGACAACCTGTAAATTTTTTTTTTTTATTGAAAACCACAATTACCAGATGTTAATGAATAGGATTATTGTTTGACCTTGCTGTTTATTGTGTATATATGGTAGTAGTTAATGTATGTTAATTTTTATTTTAAAATAAATGCAAAAAAAGTTTTTTTTTTTTTTTTTTACTGTGTTCACTATTCACCTTAAATAATGTTAAAGTTATAGTGCATTTTGTTGCAGTTACATTTAACTCTTTCACTGTCAGAGGTGTTTAGACATTTTTTGCGGTTTTGACATGTAAAAATTAAACCTAAGTTGCAAAATAAAAAAATTGTACTAACCTGGACTATCAAAATGCCACTCAGCAGTTTATACACACAGACACCTTCATGAAACTTTACATCAAAGTGTATTTTTTTCATAAAAATTGCAAAAAAGTTAATATTAGAGGGTAAAGGTGTAACCCGTGCAGACAGTTATATGTACAACACCTCTTATAAATAAATGTACATAAACATGTACATAAACATGTAAATGAACATGTGTAGGGTCCATACATACAACTTAGGCTTTAATTTACATGCACAGATCTTCATAAAATCACCAGAAATGGAAAGAAAAAAAATCTGGTTTTAAGCTGAAAATTTTAAAAAAGTAGTAGCCAAAAAATACAAAGCAGAGAACCTTCTGTAGGTTAAAGTCTATGTATTGGGGTAAGGAGTCCCAGAGTATGGGAAATGCATGGTAGAAATCTTGGAGTCGACTGTGTGAACAGCAGATAACAGGCGAGAAGGAGGTCCAGTGAAGATCTGAGATTCTATGTGGTAAGGTACCAAGAAATCAGGTCACTGATCTATTGAGGGGACAGGTTCTGGACAGCTTTGTGTGTCATAGTTATTGTTTTGTAATTGATTCTCTGGGCAATGGGGGCCCAGTGAAGAGTTTGGCAGATAGTAGAGGCATAGGAGTAACAGGGGAAGAAGTAGAAAAGCTGGGCAGCAGAGTTGAGGCTAGACTGGAGGAGCACCAGGGTATTAGATGGGAGGTCACAGAGGATATTGCAGTAGTTTAGGTGGGAGATGTTGAGGGTATGTGCAAGACTTGTGGTTGAGGAATGCGTGGATTCAGGAGTTATTTTTGAGCTGAAGACAGCAGACGGTGCAAATGGCTTGGATGTGTGGTTTTAAGGACAGGACAGAATTGATGGTTACCCCAAGGCAGTGGACTTGTGGGAGCAGGGAAGATGTGGAGGCACTGACTGTGATAGGTAGGTCTGTTGGGGAACTGAGTGCGATATATGTGGGCTAGGTCCAGTTGTGCACTCTTATGGAAAAACTAAGGGGGTCATTTATGATCAGATATACGCCAGTTTTCTGGTGTATTTCTTTTGCAGGTTGACTTAACCCTGCTCACGCAAGGTTTAAAAAAGGGGGTGTGGGTGGGCTGGGAAGGGACAGTCTGGAAGGCCCATCTCGGTTATCATTTTCTACGCCTGTTTTAGGTGTAGAAAATGGTCTAAATTTAAGCCAGCAATAAAGCTGGCTTAAGTTTAGACCAGCAGTGGATGCAATGAAGTTATATAGAGGCCGGCGGATCCAGCGCAGGGGTTATGAAACCCAAAGTTGTTACAATCTCTTCAGTCTTGGTAAAGTTACAGTTATACTTTTTAACACCATTTTAATTCCATGTTTTTATTTTTTATTTTAACCATTGTAGTTTTGTATTGAGGACATGTTAACAACAAAGAAACACAGGGAATTAATTAGTAAACAAAAATTGTTAAACAAACTGGTATATATTTTTTTATTTTAGATTCTAAATAAATAACCTCTTTTGCTTTGATGATGGCTTTGCACACTCTTGGTATTCCCTCAGTCAAATTCATGATGTAGTCCTCTGGAATGGTTTTGTCTTGTCAAGAGTTAAAGGAAATGTGTCACTAAAAAAATCATCTGCCAGTTAAAACCAAATAGTACCACACATCTTATTTTAAAATTCTTTTTCCTGAACTGTTTACTCAACTAAGTAAATAGTGAAACAACAGTCGATCATTACTTTAAGACATAAAGGTCAGTCAAATTGGAAAATTTCCAGAACCTTGAGGCTGGGGTCACACATGATGAAAAATCCAGCGTAAAAATCAACCGTGTTTTTTGCTGTATTTGTGCAGCAAAAAAATGCACAAAAAACACAAGACCGCACGTATTACATTCTGTTTTTGCTGTGAAAAGCAAGCAGATTTCACCCTCGCCATTCAGAAGGGTACAATCTGCTGTATTAATTGACCTGCTGCAGATTTCTAATCCGCATTACTGCAGATTTTCTGCTGCAGTTTTTTTTTTACGCAGCATGTGGATGAGAATTAAGAAATTCTCATCCACTTTGCTGGTGCTGTACAAAGCTGCGGATTTACCACACAAATGTCCACGACAGCATATCTGCAGCTAATCAGTCTGGTATGACCCTAGCCTGAAGGTATCCTCAAGTGCAGTCAAGATGCCATCAAACTCTAGAATGAAATGGGCTGTCATGAGAACCGCCCCGGGAAAGGAAGACAGCATTTTTTTGTTTTGTATTTTTGAAGGATCATGGTTTTATTTCAGCATGTGAAAGGGTGTAATGTGACTAATAGCTCTACATTGATCAAATGGTAAGGTTGGGCCACAGAGTGACATCTGGGACAGCAAGATTGGAAAGTCTTTTTTTTTAAATATTTTTATTAACTATATGCAATAACAAAAATAATACTAATTTAAAAACAAAAAACAAAACAACAATTATCCCCAAACGCCACCACTGGAGAGGTGGAGGGAGAGAAAGAAAAGAAAAATAACAGCCCACATGAAATCACATCCTGGACCAGAGAGACCATTGTTTAATAAAATGTTTCAAGTTTACTCCTTATTTTAGCCCAAGTTCTGCACCTCCACATAACTTTGCCACTGCCTCCAACAGTACAGAGACACTTAGGACCCGCATGTAAATCACTGGTTTTAATAAATGAGCCCCATAATGCTAAAGCATAAAAATCACTAGCTTGTATCTATGCTGTTTGGTCTCTTGTCTTAACTCTGTATTGACTTCATGTTGTAGACATTGGCATATGTCATCCTTAAGATATTTTAATGTATTTACATTTATTTTCTAGGTTATGCACCAGTTACAGGAATGTGTCACCCAGTACGTAGTTGTACACTAAACCATGAAGATGGATTCTCTTCAGCCTTTGTAGTAGCTCATGAAACTGGTCATGTGTGAGTAAAATTTAATAACAATTGAAATACATTTTAATATTAAGAAGATATACCAGTATCTTAAAAATATACATGTTGCTTAATGACCAGTTTCATTATATAATATTGTTAATTTACTGTCCAACATTTATATTAGTTTATCACGTTTCCATGTTTACGTTTTATTATTGTTCATGACACAGTTAACCCCTTCCCGACCAGTGCCGTAATAGTACGGTGCTGTGGGGAGTGACTTCCTGACCAGCGCTGTAGTACTACGTTGTGCTGATCGGGCAGGTACAGGAGCTGCGCCCACCTGACCAGCTGCAGGGGACCAGCTGTTAGCTGTATGCGCCAGCATCAGTTAACCCTCACTATGCCGCAGTCAGCACGGTCTGCGGCATGTGTGGGGGTGTGTGGAGGGAGGAAGCTCCCTCTCCCCATTGGGTCCCCGTGCTGAGGTGACGGGGAACCGATGGCTGGGAAGGCAGCCCGATGCCTTCCTGAGGCATCATGCTGCCTTCCCCGTTAGCCTGTAAGATCCAGCCCCCTGGATCTCATAGGCAGGAATGCTGTACGTGTATTACACTGAGTAATACACTTACAGCAAATGCATTACAATACAGATGTATTGTAATGCATTGTAAAGGGGGTCAGACCCTCAAAAGTTATGGGGAAAAAAAGTAAAAAAAAAAAGTTAAAATAAAGTTTTGCATAATAAAGAAATATAAGTTTCAAGTTAAAAAAAAGTAATAAAAAAAATTGTAAAAAATTGTAAAAAAATAGTGTAAAAAGGTATCACTGCATCCGTATCGACTGGCTCTATAAAAATATCACATGATCCACCCTGTTAGGTGAACGCAGTGAAAGAAAAAAACTGTGCCAAACAGCCATTTTTTGGACACAGTCAATGCAATTTAGGATAAGTCCCAAATTGGACTTAATACTCAGTTGTCTGTGGTGTTCAAATTATGTTAAGTTTCCCCCTTTATGGTAAGAGGGTGCGGCCACAGCACAAGAAATGCACGTCCAGTCGTTTCATTGCTGATCATGCATATCTCTCCTGGTTACACCCAGAGAGCTAATTTTATTAGAAATACATGTTGGTGTAATCACACCCCCCCCCCCTTTGTCATCAATTTTAATATATCCAATCACAATCATACAAGTATACATGTAACATCAAATCAAATCAAAAGAATGATGATGGTAGCCGCCCAATGCTAATGAGGACACATACACATTACTTCATCTATCTGGGAAATTCCATATGCATATTTCAACTTCTGCTAAGTTCCTGTTTTCCTATAGACATATCAAGTGATTATGAGTCATTTTTATTTTTAAGCATACATGACATCTAATGGAGATTAGAGATTATAAGATATAAGAGATATGGATATAAGAAGATGGAGACCACTTGATAATGAAATACAACCCTAGCACAATTGTGTTCACCAACTAACTAAATTTCTTTAACAACACCTTCCGTCACAAAAAGTGTAATACCAAGTCATCTAAAAGGTGTATGTACCCCAAAATGGTACTACTGTAATTAAACCGTCATCTCATCCCGCAAAATGAGACAGTTGACCAAAAATTTAAAAAATATGGCTCCCAGAAAATGGCAACAAAAAAACAAGCTTTTATTCTGTTCAAAAATGCTTTTACTGTGTAAAAAAAAATAAAATATATATATATAGATACATTGGGTATTGCCGCGTCTGTAACAACCTGCTCTATGAAAATATCACATGATATTTCCCATGCTGTAAAAATGACAAAACGGACATTTTTTCACCTTGCCTCACAAAAAGTGTAATATCAAGCGATCAAAAAGTTTCATGTACCCTAAAATTTTACCAATGAAACATCATCTCATACCGCAAAAAATGAGCCCCCACATCAAGACAAGACAATCATTCAAAAAATAAAAACCAGTGGCGCCCGTAAACCAATCCATCAAAATCTGTGCTGCAAAAACCTTATGGTTCTCCTTCCATTTTGAATCCTGCCATGTGCCCCCACAGCAGTTTACCACCACGTGGGATTTTGCCGTATTCAGGAGAAAATGGGTAACACATTATGAGGTGCTTTTTATCCTGTGTGAAAATGAAAAATTAGGGGCAAAAGCAACATTTTATTGGAAGAAATAAAACTTTTCATTTTCACAGCCAAGTGTTTCCAAATTCACTAAAACGCTTCGGGGGTCAAAGTACTCAGTACCCTCCTTAAAGGGGTTGTCCGAGTTATTTTTTTGTCCTTTGTATGTTTCTAACTAGTCAAATAAAACAGCTTTTCCATACACTTTCTGCTTCTAAAACTGCTGGTTTCTCAGATTTCAATGAGGGTCACATGACCTGTGATGTCAGCTTGCCTCCCTGCTAATCTTTTACTCGTGCACAGAGCCTGTACACGAGATGTCACTGTGCTGGCCACGCCCCCTGCATTGCCAGGCTCCTGCTATCTGCTCTCCCTGGATTCTTTCAGATAAAACATTAACCCCTTCAGCCAGAACACACTGAAGGCTTTACAACAGCAGCTGCAGATGTAAAGAGACACAGGATCTACTCTCCTCACCCTACAGACACAAAGCTGACTGCAGCTGATCTGGAGAGTATTGTATTGTACAAGAACAGGTAGGGGGGAAGATCCTGTGTGTATCAGCAGTCTCATTATACAGCTGGGACTTGTAGTCCTACACATGCAACATGCTGCTGAGTATCCCAGCAGACATGTCACTCAGGGCAGCATTTGCAGAGCAGAGCAGGGGGAGGGGCAAAGATTGTTATTACTGCAGGTAAACAAAGACCAGAAGAGAACCAGGGAAATGAGGCAATATAGATTTTTTTTTTTTGCCTAAAACTTGCTTAACTTACTTATATATTGCTGCCCATCAGATTTAAAGTACTATATATTTTTTTTCATATCTCGGACAACCCCTTTAATATATTCTTTGAAGGTTGTAGTTTCCAAAATGGGGTCACTTTTTGAGGGTTTCCACTGTAGGGATACGTCAGGTTCTCTTCAAATACAAAATGGTGCCTAAAAACCATTATAGCAAAGTCTGCCTCCAAAATCCATCTGGCACTCCCTTCCTTCTGACCACTGTCACGTGCCCATAGAGCAATTTACCACCACGTATGGGGTATTTCTGTAAACTGCAGAATCAGAGTAAGGCCTCATGCAGACATCCGTGGACCACTGTCCGTGAAAACTCGGCCTGCAGTCCTGCGGTGTCATTGGTTGCTATGACGCCGTGTGCTTCCTGCAGCCGCCGCGGGACAGTAATACACTTGTATGATCTATAGCAGTGTATTGCTGTACAGCGGCGGCAGCACGAAGCGCATGGCGTCATAGCAGCCAATGACGCCGTGCACTCCTGCACTCAGCAGGACCACAGGCCGGGTTTTCATGGACCGTGGTCCACAGATGTCTGCATGAGGCCTAATGCATATTGAGGTTTAGTTTGTTGTTCACCCTTGCTGTGTTGCAAAAAAAAAAAAATTATTAACATGAAAAATCTGCATAAAAAAATGACATTTTGAAATTTCACCTCCATATTCCTTTAATTCTTGTGGAACACCTAAAGGGTTAGCAAAGTTTGTAACATCAGTTTTGAATAATTTGAGGGGTGTAGTTTCTAAAATGGGCCTACTAAGCCTTCTAACGTCCTAAAAAAATGAAATGACATTTACAAAGTGAATAACTATTTTATGAGGCATTACTATCTGTCTTAAAAGTAGAGAAATTCAAATTTAGAAAATTGTGAATTTTTCAAAATGTTTGGTAAATTTACCTTTGTCATGAAGTACAATGTGTCACAGAAAACAATCTCAGAATGGCCTGGATTAGTAAAAGTGTTCCAAAGTTATTACCACATAAAGTGACACATGTCACTTGCAGGAAAACAGGCCGAACTAGATGGACAGGTGTGTTTTTTTGGCATATTTGCAAAAAATGGCCTGGGCAGGAAGGTGAAAACTGGCCCGGGGTAGAAAGGGTTAAAATGGTTTTCAAAGATATTTTTACTGAAGATCCTCTGGATAGGTCATAAGTATCTGATCAGTGGGAGTCACCAAGCACAATGCCGTCCATTTGATAGCGGCTGTGTCTGGTATCATCACTCAACCCCGTTTACTTCACTGGGCTGAGCTAAGCTTAGGTTATGAGACCAAAGATGGTGATGTCACATGGACTAGGGAATGCTATTGCAAGCATCAGTGCCTTCACAAACAGCTGATCGGCGAAGGTACCATGTGTCGGATCCCCACTGATCAGATAGTGAAGACCTTTCCAGAGGGTAGGTCATCAGTAAAAAGATCTCGGAAAACCCCTTTAACAGAGCTTTCTGGGAGTTATATAATGATTACTTCATACATATCTGATCAGTAGGGGACCGAAACCCTATTCCACCTGCTGTTTGAAGAGGCTGTGGCACTCAGGTGAATGCTGTAATCTTTTCCTTTGCCAGTGACATTACATCTGTTGGTCACATGGCCTTTGAGCAGCTAGGTCTTTTAAGTGAAAGGTATTAAGCTACAGTATCAAGCACTATACAGTGTATGGTATGATGCTTGGTATAACAGCTGTGGGTATCGGAAGTTGGACCCTCACCAGTTCTGACCGTCAGACTGTCAGTAAGTCCGGTATAAATATAGTAGTGCAGTAAGTTATTGTATCACAGACCACCACCAATAAAACATAACCTTTATCAGGTAATTTAAAATAGCAAATAGTGCTTCCAGTTTGTGTATAATCAAAAGGCAGGGCAAGGACTGGAGCCAGAAAAACTGTCCCTTGATAATGTCCCTAAACTAAGAGCCCTCCTAGAAACAGAATACCCGGCCCCATAGGGGTGATCCCGTGTCAGGAACCTCCTAGTGTCCCTATTGAGTCTCTGACGCAGAGAAAGCCACCACCCCCGAGTGTGTGTCCATCAATAAAAATCGATATCAATTATAGTTGGTTAGATTGGTATAGAATGTATTTCACCAAAATATTGTTATCATGTGACCCCAGTCACAATCGCTCCATGACCAAACCAGCACACGTGTAATGTGGTATATGTATGATATACAACCATTTCTCTGTGGCGTTTATACCAAAGTTCATCAGTGGACAAAAGAAAAAGGAGGTAAACTCCAAATATGATAACTTGCCAGGGTACCAAAATGTTAATATTACAGTATTCAAAAAACACACAACCCAAAAATGGGTAAAAAAAAAGTAAATGCCTAAAGAGTACATGTGTACAACAGAGGGAGATGTGACTCCACAGTGAATGCACTCTATCAATGTTGAGTGTATTGATGTGTTATGGGCAGTGAGATACAGTGTATCAGTAAGGGTGGATTCACATCACGTTTCTCCCATCCGTTTAACGTATACAAAAATGTATACTTCAAACAAATGCATCCATCCAGAGTGCTGCGTTTTTATACGCTTTTTTTTTTGTAACTCATACGTCAAACGGAGGCATAAAATGTGATGTGAACCCAGGCTAACGCTCACTCCTAATGACCCCCACCAGATACAACACACTTCCCCTCCCTGTAAAAAGAAAAGACCAGGGTGTGGGGTGTTATTGTTTTCTACTATATCAGGTGTATGGAAGCCAAAAATACAACTCGGTGGGAATCAAATCGCCTGCCCCCATACATGTAATAACAAAGCTGAGACCAGATATGAAAATGATGATGACCCCCTGAGTAAAGCACATTGTTTTGGTGCTACGCTATATTAACTCCTTCATGACATATGACTTAATAGTACGTCATAGCGGCAGGTTACTTGCTGCAATTTAACGTACTATTACGTCATAGTGATTGAGCAATCACCGCTCTGATGCACGTCTGATCAGGTAATCGATATTGAGTTTTGTTTGGCTGTTAACCCTTGATGTCTTATGGAAAAAAATTATTCAAATGGAAAATCTGCCAAAAAAGTGAAATTTAGAAATTTCGGCTCCTTTAATTCTTGTGGAACACCTAAAGGTTTAACAAAGTTTGTAAAATCAGTTTTGAATAAGGCCCCTTTCACATGGGTGAGATTTCAGCACGGGTGCAATTCGTGATGCGAACGCATTGCACTCGCACTGAATCCTGACCCATTCATTTCAGTTGGATCTTTTCACATGGGCAAATTTTTCACGCATCAGTTCGCTGTTGCGTGAAAATCGCAGCATGTTCTATATACTGCGTTTTTCACGCAGCCCTGGCCCCATTGAAGTGAATGGGTCTGCGTGAAATTCGCATTGCATCCGCAAGCAAGTGCAGATGCAATGCATGATTCACTGATGGTTGCTTAGCGATAATGTTTGTAAACATTCAGTTTTTAATCACGCACGTGCAAAATGAATTCATACGCACCGCACCCGCACGTTACGTTAAAAACTAAACAAACAAACGCAATCGCAGTCAAAATGTAGTGCGATTGCGTGCGGATTGGTGCGAGTTTTCCGGAACGCACCCTGAACGCATCCCGGACTGAATCTGTATCGTTCATGTGAAAGAGGCCTAACTTGACCGGTGTAGTCTCTAAAATGGGGTCATTTATGGGTGGTTTCTATTGTGTGAGCCCCACAAAGTGACTTCTTCTTCTTGACTTCTTCTAACATCCTAAAAAAAATTAAAATGACATTTACAAAATGATGCCAACATAAAGTAGACATATGGGGAATGTTAAGTAATAAATATTTTATGAGGCATTAATTTCTGTTTTAAAAGCAGAGAAATAGAAATTTTGAAAATTGCGAATTTTTCAAATTTTTTGGTAAATTTAGGATTTTTTCATAAATAAAAGTGGAATATATTGACTCAGATGTATGTCATGAAGTACAATGTGTCACAAAAACCGGTCTCAGAATGGCCTGGATAAGTAAAAACGTTCCAAAGTTAGTACCACATAAAGTGACACATGTCAGATTTGCAAAAAATAGCCTGGGCAGGAGGGTGAAAACTGGCCTGGGGTAGAAGAGGTTATGCAATTAAACCATGTGACACAGGCAGTACTTGTGGTACTGTAGATATCAAATTATGGCATTCTGGTTGTATGAATGCCGTGTCGAGATTGGGAGAGAGCTTTCGCACCACGCTTGCAGTGACATTACATCTTGCGAGATGTCGGCATGTCACATGATTGCATCCTGGTCCATGTCAATCAAGTGACGTGCAGCAGGTAGGATGAGAGTATGCCGAAGTGTCTATGGATCTAGATCTGACAAGGAGCATCATATGACTGAAGGAGGCGGAAGGGGTATGCCTAAAGGCTCAGCTCGCTTAACGTGGAAAGATACCGTACAAACAGTTTGCACACTGTGCATTTTTAGATTTATTTACCATGTGGGGGTCATTCAACAATCGGGGTTAAACTATGTGACCAGATGAGTACTTTTGTATACATGGAGGTCTGCAAGAATGTTTCAGTTAGAATAAACATCCTAAGTAACAGGACTTTTTAACCCTTAAGGCTACAGACAATATCAAAATAAGCTAATAACAGGATTGAATTCAAACTGTAGAGGTGTCAAAGGGGAGTATTGACATAGGGGAAGGCTAACGTACGTCTAACTAAAAGAGAGTGGGGGATCACCCCAATTAGGGGTGATCACCGGAAACCCCCTGGTATAAGGTCCAATTTAGTCAAAAAAGAAGGTGAAATCTGTATGTTCATTCAAACCATACAGGGTGACGGAATTCAGGCGATATATCCATTGTGACTCTTTCTGTCTTAAAGTTTTATCCAGGTCAACAACCCCCACCCCAGGTCTCGCTAAGTCACGCCCCTGACTCAGGCCACGCCCCCTCCCACTCCGCAGCCAACAGGGATTGAAAAAATAAAGGTAAAAATCAACTTCTGTCAGCTGCAGGGATGGGTGGGAGGTTGACACAGAAACATTAAATTAAATATATTAAATACACCCGTGCGAAGCGATGTTTTCTTCCACTGCTACCCATTGCGTGTCCTCATAAATTACCATGGCATCGACCTGTAATTTAGGCCACCCTCAAAAGAAGTACTTAAAACTCCCGCCCCAGGTCTCGCTAAGCTACGCCCCGACTGTCAGGCCACGCCCCTCCCACTCTGCAGCCAATGAGGATTGAAAAATTGAAGATTAAATATGCGAAGCGATGTTTTCTTTCACTGCTACCCACTGTGTTTCCTCATAAATTACCATGGCATTGACCTGTAATTCAGGCCACCCTGAAAAGAAGGACTTAAGAGCACCCCTCCTTCCCCCAAGGTCCCGCAATGAAGGTAAAAATTAAGGTAAAAATCAACTTCTGTCAGCTGCATTGACTTTGTCTGCAACGACACACAGAAACATTAAATGAAATAGATGAAATATACCCAGGCGAAGCCGGGTCCTTCTGATAGTAATAAATCAATTCTAACCAACATTGATATATCGCATGATTTCCTTCCAGCTGGAAAAACCTAAACCCTTTAATATGAGAGATTTCAAAATGGTGGCCAAAATGCCAAATAATTCAAATAATTCATGCAATTACTTTTCTACAAATTACACAGTTAAAAGGGTGTGTCCAGACTTGCACCTCACTCTGTATACTAGTTATTTAATATTATGACGGTAAATGAATAGCTTTTTAAGCTGAAAATTTAGCCACACCAACAGTATGTAGTATAATAATAACTCTTCTGTCTCCCATACAGAAGGTCTGGGGTTCAAATCCCGACGAAGACCTGTAAAATAACTTCTTTAGTAAAAGTCTATGTACTGGATGAGGGCCTCTCCCCCCAACCCATATCCAGCACAGCTTTGTTAATATTTACTGCACTGAAATGAATACTAATGAGGCTGCTGGGCCCCTAACTATTGTATCACTAGTACTGACATAATGGATGCCCTGTGGACATGACCTAGAAATTCAAAGCAATTCTTAAATGTTTGCTTTATAATGATAATGCCCAAGGCTGCCCCAAAATGACCCGAGACTTAAAATTAGGCCAGTCCTCGACCACTTTAACACAATGTTAGCTGAAGGATACACCCCAAAAAATAAACTCCTTATCCATTTTAACCCCTTCCCGACTGCCATATGGCTATATACATCCTATCTGTACATGCCCCGTGCAGGTAGCATATATATAAACGTTCTGGCAGCTCTTTAATCCAAGTGATTCAAAGCGCTTCGATTAAAGCTTCTGCCCCTGCACTGCCACTGTCAGGGACAGTGCAGAGTTCAGTAATGCTTGCAAGGGACCAATTAGAGAGGTCCCTTGCCGGTGATCGCTCTGATTGGTTAGTCTCTGCAGTCTAACCAATCGGATCGCCACAGTGTAAAAGTGCCGGTTTCAGGCATTAGCTGATCTTTGCCCCTCATCTGTGCCTCTAATATGTGAGCCCCAGGTCCAGATCTTCTCCCCCTTCTGTGCGCCCTAATGTGTCCTGCAAGCCGCTTCTGTGCCCAATCCATGCCTGCTGCCCATCTGTGCCCCCTGCCTTTAACTACCGGCTGTGCCCTGCAAATGCCGGCCTATAGCTCTAAATGTGCCCCCATCAGTGTCCCCTGTTTCGGTCCTCTTGAATGTGATGTCAGGAACTGAGCCCCCGCCATCAGCAGCGAGTGTCAGCTGTATGCTGACACTCTTCTATAATCCCTTAGATGTCATGGCATCTGCGGGATTAATAGAGGGAGGGGGCTCCCTCTTTCAACCATCGGGCTACCGTGCTGCGATGACAGCGGAGTGATGGTTGCCATGGCAAATGGATGCCTTCCAAAGGTATCCAGTGTTGCCATCTATCAGGAAACCTTAGTGATCATCCCCACTGAATATTCAAGAATAAAAAAAAAAGTGTAAAAATAAAAAAGTAAATAAATAACAATGTAAATTTACATACCTGCTCATTTAAAAGAGAAATTAAAGAAATAACTTAAAAAATAAAACTGCACAAAATTGATATCTCTGCGTCCGTAATGACCTGATCTATAAAATGATTATGGTACTAATCTCACATGGTAAATGCTGTAAAAATAAAAATTAAAAACTATGGCGGAATTGCTGTTTTTTGCCTCACCTCACAAAAAATGAATAAAAAGTGATCAAAAAGTCATATGCATACCAAAAATGATATTAATAAAAACTATAGCCCATCCTGCAAAAAATAAGCACTCATACAACTATGTTGATGGAAACATAAAAAAGTTATGGGTCTTAGATTTTAAAAAAATGTTTAAAAAATATAAAAGAGGAAGAACATGACAAACAATACAAATTTGGTGTTGCCATAACTGTATCAACCCACAGAATAAAATTATCATAAGATGATGCCAACATAAAGTAGACATATAGGGAATCTTAAGTAAAAACTATCTAATGAGGTATCACTATCTGCCTTTAAGTTGTAGAAGTTCAAATTTAGAAAATTACATTTTTTCCCCAAAATTTTCTGTAAATTTTGAATTTTTTATAATATAAAGATCAACGTTATCGACCCAAATTTACCCCGAACATCAAGTACGAGATGTCATGAGAAAACAGTCTCAGAATGGCTTGGATAAATAAAAGCATTCCAAAGTTATCACCACATAAAGTGACACATGTCAGATTTGCACAATTAAGCCTGGTCACAGAGGTGAAAAAGGGGGGTTTCTAAAATTCAACCAATACTTGCCAAGCAAGAGGACAAGATAAGGCATTAAAATGTATGAACTTTGTGTGAGAGTACCTCTGGGTATTGAACCCCCAGAAACTGAAACCCCTACGTCCTGTTGTTATTGTGAAAATAGCGAGGCCAGTCCTCGATCATTTTAGCACAAAGCTTGCTGAGGGGTACACCCAAAAAAATAAACAAACCCCTTATCCATTTTAACCTCTTCAGGACACAGACCTTTTTCACCTTCCTGACAGAGCCTATTTTTGCAAATCAGACTTGTCACTTTGTGGTAAAAACTTTGGACTGCTTTTACTTATCCAAGTGATTCTAAGATTTTCTTGTAAGACAATGTACTTTATATTAAAGGTAAATTTGACTTGATATGTTTCACCTTTATTAAAAAAAATCCCAAATTTACTGAAAATTTGGAAAAATGCACTATTTTCTAAATTTGATTTCTCTGTTTTTAAGATGGATAGTGATCCCTCATAAAGTAGTTATTAATTTACATTTCCTATACAGTATTTCTACTTTGACATTCACAAAATGATGCATTTTATTTTTAGGGCATTAGAAGGCTTTGATTTCTAGAAGCAAATTCACATTTTTAAGCAAATTTCCAAAATCCACTTTTTTTTAAGAACCAATTGAGTTTTAAAGTCACTTTGTATGCCCCCATACAAATGACCCCATTTTAGAAACTATACCCCTCAATTAATTAAAACTAAATTTTATATATTTCACAAGATTTAAAGGAAAATAAAGGCAAAATTTCACTTTTCTTTTTGCAGATTTTACATTTTAATAATTTTTTTCCCTTTGAGGTTGAAAGGATTAACAGCCCAATAAACCTCAATGTATATTACCCTGAATCTGCAGTTTACAGAAACACCCCATGTGTGGTCAGAAACTGCTCAATGGGCACACAGCAGGGCTCAGAAAGAAGGGAGCACCATATGGTTTTTGGAGGGCAGATGTTGATGGAATGGTTTTTGGGCACCATATTACATTTGAAGGCACACTAAGGTACCGCTCCAGTAGAATCCCCCAAAAGTAACCCCATTTTGCAGACTACACCCCTTAAAGAATTTATTGAGGAAGTACTGACCACTTTGACCCCACAGACTTTTAATAGAATTTGGAAACACTTGGTTGTGGAAATGAAAATTTTCATTTCTTCCAATGAAATGTTGCATAGCATGTTTTATTTTTACAAGGGGTAATAGGAGAGAAAGCACTCAATTGTTGTTAAGCATTTTCTCCTAAACATAGCAGCACCCCATATGTAGTCGTATATTGCTTTTTGGGCACACAGCAGGGACCAGAAGAGAGGGAGTGTCATATGGTTTTTGGAGGGCAGATTTTAGTAGAATGGTTTATGTGCACCATGTTGCTATTCATCAGTCTCTGGACACCAGTACAGCCATTTTCTGACAACCATACATTTTGTTTTTCTCTCAACTGAGCTTTATACAACTTTTTGAAAGCTTTTTATTTAGATTTTTGGGAATCAAGATAAAGATAAGGCGGCAACTTTGTCTTTGTTTTTTGGGATTTGTTATTGGGGCGAACACTGTGCGGGAAAAATTACACATTAAAATTACACATTATCTTTATTCTGCTGGTGATTACAGAGATACCAATTTGATATAGTTTTTTTTATGTTTTAACACTTTTACACCAAGCTTTTTTGAGAAAAAATCCTATTTTTTTTGTCACCATTTTCTGAGCCATATTTCTTAAATTTTGCTGCTGATCGTCTTGTGTGGGGGCTCATTTTTTGTGGGATGAGGTGAAATTTTCAATGGTATTATTTTTGGGTATATTATACTTTTTAAAAAATCCCTCTTTAAATATATGATTTTCTCATTTAAAGGGATTCTGTCAGCTAGTTTAAGCCTATAGAGCTGAGGACATAGGCTGCTAGATGGCCACTAGCCCGTCCACAATATACTTTTCCCATTGCTCTGTGTGTCTTTGTTTAGCCCAAAAAACGATTTTATTCATATGCTAATAGGGGTTATAAGGAGCCCAAGGGGCGGTTACCAATGTTCCTGGATCCCAGCCTGTGAAGGAGCCCAGCACCGCCCCGCATCCTTTCATCTCCTCCTTGCTCCCCCGACTTCACGCATTCAGAGCGCTGTAATCTCGTGCTTGTCATCTCGCGCATGCGCACTTCGTTCCCTGATGCTGATGCCAGCACAGGGAAGGAACAGTTTACCAGCACTGACAAGCGGCGTAGATTACGGCGCTCTGAATGCGTGAAGTCGGGGAAGCAAGGAGGAGATGAGAGGATGCGGGGCGGTGCTGGGCTCCTTCACAGTGGGCACGGCTGGAATCCAGGAACATTGTTAACCGCCCCTTGGGCTCCTTATAACCCCTATTAGCATATGAATAAAATCGTTTTTTGGACTAAACAAAGACACACAGAGACACACAGAGCAAGTGGGCTAGTGGCCATCTAGCAGCCCATGTCCTCAGCTCTATAGGCTTAAACTAGCTGACAGAATCCCTTTAAATTCTGATAACAATATTGCCTTAAGCAATATTCATTCACACGTCCGTGCTCAAATCCGTGAGCAGGTGGTCAGTGATGCATCTGTGAACTGTCCGTGAAGGATCCATGTTGGGTCTGTGTGTATGTTTTTTGCGGTCCGTGTGCCATCTGTGTTTCACTGACACTGAACAGCTGAAAAATAATTTTCAAAGCACCACTTCTCAATGATCTGTGAAACATGGATGGCATCCGTGGTTTTCACTGACCCTTAGACTATAATGGACGTGATGGATCTGTGAACACGGACAAAATAGAGCATGCATCCATGCTAAAAACACGGACCGTGCTAAAACACTGATGTCTGAATACACACATTAAAATGAATGGGAACGCGTGCTGTCCTTGGAGAACACGGACGTGTGAATAAGGCTTTATTCTTAGGAGAAATCCTTTACTGGGTTTTCCAGGTTTATAGTTTTTAAAATTGATTTGGTGTTGGAATATGAAATAATACAGCTTTCTAATATAGCGTATTTAATATTCTGCTGAAATACTGTCCTGCAGTTCCCCTACTCAGCACAAATGGCCAGTCCTGTGTAATGCATCCATGGTCTAACTGAATAAAACTCCCATTTCACTCACACATAGACACCAGGGCTCTGGAGTCGGAGTTGTTGACCATTTTGGTGGAGTTGGAGTCGGTATGAAATGGACCGACTCCGACTCCTAAAATATATAATAAATTGGTACGTTTGGTTCAGTGCAGTATGTGCTGAATATATTTCCATAAGAATTTGGGGAAATTATGAAATATCCTATAAATGTCTGTTCTGTTCCTGATCTCAGGATCTAGGCATTTAGTTGAGATGACTGTGTGCTGCCCTTTATTTAGATGCTCAGAAGTGAAGCTCCTCCGCTACAGATCAGAGGAAAAAGGCGCTGGGAAGGAATGGCTGCACTCAACTCAGGTCTACTGGAGAAAACAGGATTAAAGGGGTTTTCTCACTACACCATGTTCCAAATTATGCAAATTATGCAAATTGGATTTAAGTGTCATAAAGATTACATTTTTTGTTTTTCAATGAAACTCATTGATGGTATTATGTCTCAGGGCTCTTTGGATCACTGAAATCAATCTCAGATACCTGTGATCATTAGTTTGCCAGGTGAGCCCAATTAAAGGAAAACTGGACGTTCCACAATATTAATCAGGCCACTGTTTTCAAGTAAAATGGGAAAGAAAAAGGATCTCTGCTGCCAAAAAGCATGAAATGCAGTGCAATGCCTTGGACAAGAGATGAAAACATTAGATATTTCACGAAAACTTAAGCGTGATCATCGTACTGTGAAGAGATTTGTCGCTGATTCAGAGCACAGACGTGTTCGTGCTGATAAAGGCAGAATGAGGAAGGTTTCTGCCAGGAAAGTTCATCGGATTAAGAGAGCAGCTGCTAAAAAGCCATTACAAACCAGCAAACAGATATTTGAAGCTGCTAGTGCCTCTGGAGTCCCTCGAACCTCAAGGTGTAGGATCCTTCAAAGGCTTGCTGTGGTGCATAAACCTCCTATTTGGCCACCCCTAACCAGTGCTCACAAGAAGAAACGGTTGCAGTGGGCCCAGACATACATGAAGACTAATTTTAAACAGTCTTGTTTACTGATGAGTGTCATGCAACCCTGGATGGTCCAGGTGGATGGTTGGTGGATGGCCACCATGTCCCAACAAGGCTGCGACGTCAGCAAGGAGGTGGAGGAGTCATGTTTTGCGCCGGAATCATGGGGAGAGAGCTGGTAGGCCCCTTTAGGGTTCCTGATGGTGTGAAAATGCCAATGACCTCTGCAAAGTATTTAGCGTTTTTGACAGACAACTTTCTTCCATGGTACAAAAAGCAGAAACGTGCCTTCAGGAGCAAAATCATCTTCGTGCATGACAATTTACTATCTCATGCTGCAAAGAATACCTCTGTGTCATTGGCTGCTATGGGCATAAAAGGAGATAAACTCATGGTGTGGCCACCATCTTCCCCTGACCTCAACCCTATAGAGAACCTTTGGAGTATCATCAAGCAAAAGATCTATGAGGGTGGGAGGCAGTTCACATCAAAACAGCAGCTCTGGGAGGCTATTCTGACATAATGCAAAGAAATTCAGGCAGAAACTCTCCAAAAGTTCAATGGATGCAAGAATTGTGAAGGTGATATCAAAAAAGGGTTCCTATGTTAACATGTAACTTGGCCTGTTAGGATGTTTTGGATTTAAATAGCTTTTTAATTTCAGTGAATGTGACCTCCTAATGCTGCAAATTCCACAAATGAGCATTTTCCGTTCTTAAAAACATATAAAATGTTTAGAAACTCTACTGTGCATAATAATTTGGAACAGTGCATTTTGAGTTTTTTTAATTTTTGAAGAAGATACTGTTATCATTGGGAGGTTTGTTCAATAAAATTCGATGTATACTTTAATGGGTGATGACTTTTATTATACTGACTGTCATTTGCACCGACCATTTAGGAAAATAAGAGATAAATATAATTCGCATAATAATTTGGAACATAGTGTAGTTACAAAGATTAGCTTTCATCATAAAGGGGCAGTTAAATATAAACATTGGAGGTCTTATTGGTGATCTGATCTGAGGTCTGATGAAAAATATTTTTATTTTATTTTCCCCCTTTAAAACCTAGGTGCATCTTATGGGCCAGTGTGTCTTATAGAACGAAAAATACGATAATCTCATCTAGCTCTGTATTCTCGTGCACGCATGTATTGCTAACAAATACACCATTCAGTTTGAGACTACACACTATTGTAATAATAGTAAAACATATAAGTAAGTTTATGAAAGGTAATTGTGATAATCAGGCAAATGTATGTCCTTCTTTTGGCAAATTAAGTAAATATATAGAATAGAAAACTTACGAAGAGTAAGGGTTAGATAAAACACAACAAATAATTCTTAATTACATAATTAGATCCAGACTTTATCTAGAGTCCTGACTGCATCCAGAGTGAAGGCACTCACATCACCGATTGAGTTAACATCATCTGACAGCGACGTACATCAGCTGGGCAGCCTTATACAGCGAAAGCAGTCAGAAACTCGATTGGGAAAGCATCATCTTTTCGACAAAAGGACTTCTCCCTCATAGGTGAACTCCAATGGCTTGCTGAACCAGCCCAGCTTTTGTACTGTTTTAACCAAAGTCCATAATGGTCACCGTATCTTTTATATCTGCTATTATTTTGGACCTTGGAGTGGCCAATTCTCAGATCTGCAATAAATCAGAATCTAAAGATAACCTTGGCAGACAGTGCTAACTCTTGTGCACACACATTTCCAAACAACTCCTTGTTCATTTACAAGTCGTCAGATAAGTGGGACAATACCTTGTACACACATTTCAGGCATGTCTCTTTGTTCATTCCATCAGATAAAATGGATAAAGTCTTCCACAAATATTCCATACCAGGTTCTTTGTTTCATCATACAGAAATGGACAAGGTCTCAAACAAACATGCAAAACAAATATTCAGTTTATACATAGGTCAGGATAATTTTATCAGACCCAATGGATTCCAAAATTATCAGAGACTTCATATTCACGCTTCAACACGCCATTCATTCTCATGTTGCCCCCAGCTACCATCAGCAATCTGATGGAAGGAGTGGAGGGATCTGATTTAGGCTACTTTCACACTAGCGTTTTCTAATTCCGGTATTGAGTTCCGTCATAGGGGCTCAATACCGGAATAAAACGCTTCAGTTTTGTCCCCATTTATTGTCAATGGGGACAAAACTGAACTGAAGACAACGGAATGCTCCTAAAAGCATTCCGTTCCGTCTTCAGACCGGAGAGCAAACCGCAGCATGCTGCGGTTTGCTCTCCGGTCCAGGCATCCGCACCAAGACAGTGACACAATGGTGAACGGATCCGTCCTCCATTGACTTTCAATGGAGTTCATGATGGATCCATCACCTGCACACATACATACTTACATACATACATACACACATACATACAGACATACACATAAACATACACAGACATATACACATACATACTTAGATGCTCCCGGCAGGTCTCCACAGCGCAGCAGGAGCAGGACTGCGCGCACATAGGACAATTCCACCTGGCGCCCAGCAGAGGGCGCTGTGGGGAATCGTCCTATGTGTGCGCTGTCCTGCTCCTCCTGCACTGTGGAGACCTGCCGGGAGCATGTAAGTATGTGTTTATTTGTATGTGTATATGTCTGTGTGTCTGTACTGTGTGACATGTGTGGGGCCGGAGCGCGGTTCCGGCTCCACACATGTCCCTGCGGCAGCACGGATCCGGCGGCACCGTTCACCCGCCGGATCCGTGCTGCCGCTACTGTGAAAGAGGCCTTAGTGACAGAAGACGTCTCCTCCCTCTTTCTAAACAGTTAGGTGCCATGGTCACTTTTGACTGCCACATATGCCAAGTAGTTAAACAGCCAGGATCTGAGTTAGCTATAATACAGTCGGCATTCTGTAACCGATGGCATAGGCATTGCTGCTGTGCCTATTCAATTCATGTGATGAAACTGTATGTTAAGGTGCTTGAAGAAAATTTAATGATTAGTAAATATTGCCCAATTAATGTTCTAGGTTAGGAATGGAGCATGATGGACAAGGAAATAGGTGTGGAGATGAAGTTAGAATGGGAAGCATTATGGCTCCTCTCGTACAAGCTGCATTTCATCGCTTTCACTGGTCTCGATGTAGTCAGCAGGAGCTTGGCCGATACCTAAAGTAAGTAACTTTTAAAATTCTTTAATGATATGTATTTGTGTTTTGCAAAGTTTCATTCCCTTTTAAATATGGTAATAGATATAGAGATTATTGTTAATCAGGTTGTCCGAGTGTTTAAAATTGAGGAAATGTCATCGTTTTACAGGATGTACTGTACAGAATGTACTGACTACGTTTGTCAACCCTCAGGATAGTTCATCAGCGTCTAAACAGTAGGGGTCCAACTCCTGACACCCCTGCCGATCGGCTGATTGAAGAGGCCACAGCGCTTTGGTTAGTGCCACGGCCTCTTAGACTAATGACATCACGTTGATTGGTCATGTGGGCTAGGCTCAGCTCAACCCCATTCAAGTAAAGGTGATTGAGCTGAAATGCCCAGCACAGCTGCTATCCAGTGGATGGAACTGTGCTTCGTAAACCAAGGCCTTCTTCATAAGCCATGGCCTCCTCAAACAGGTGATCCCGAATCCTCCACTGATCTGATGTTGATGACCTTTCCTGAAGATAGATTTTAATTTGGTAAAATTTCCCTTTATCGATCGAAACGGTTAACCTTTTAAAGGGGTTGTCCAGGTTCAGAGCTAAACCCAGACATACCCATATTTTCACCCAGGCAGCCCCCTGAAAAGAGCATTAGAGCTTTTCATGCTTCGATGCTCTCCTTTGCTCAGGAGATCCAGTGACTGCCAGGAGGAGGCTTCTGCCCAGCAGTGAGCCCGGTGACATCACCGGCACTGATGGGCGGGCATTAGCATTACATCACCGCCAAGCATTACTGCCCGATCCAATGCAGGGCAAGCGAGCGCAGAGGGGCTGCCTGGGTGGAAATATGGGTATGTCCGGGTTCAGATCCGAACCCGGGCCAACCCCTTCAAGAACAAGCCATTTCTGACCTTTATGGTCCGAGAGAATTTTCTCATTTTTGTCCTTGTGTTCTATCAGCCATAATCTTGTTAGTTACAAATGGAGTCTCACTGGGAAATCTTCTGTTAAACCAGGCACAATTCCGTGTAATGCTAGCTCAACTGAATGTACTGATAGATACCTTTCACTTAGCGATCCGTTTCTTTGCTCTGGAGAAAAAAGTACTTTTAATCCATGTGTAAATGAGCGGTTAAGTCCTGGGCGGATGGGCCCGTGTCACTCTAAGTACTTTGCTCTGTTGCTTCCTCAGCCAGACTATGCACAATCCTGGTTCTGGAATGAGAGGGAAAGACGGGCAAATGAAGCAGAAGAAGGAAGACTGCACAGGGTGGCTTTGTCCGGCCCTCGGAAGCTGTCTTACATTTAGAACTGGTGCTGGATGTGCTGAAGTTATAGAGAGGGCGGTGCCTCTTCATAACTTCGGTGGAACCACCGCTAGCTATGGGCCTTTATTAAGAATGACATTTCACTGTAAACATTGCATAGTTATATCCATGTTAGCGGATGCATTACTGCATCAGACTGTTTTATAGACATTTTAGTACAAACATTTCATTTTTGAACCAGCGATATTAAATGCAAAGTTCAAAAACATTTTACAACAAACACTGTAAATTGTCAATACCAGTGTGCAGCATGTTTTTACAAGGGAAGGACATTTAATTGCACCTCTGTCTTTAAATTACAGAAAACACACTTGACATTTTGTTAGTATCGTTAAATAATCTGTGTACCAAACCCATGAATTTATATTTATAGGAAACCCGTGACTTATCATTTATAGGCCTCATGATAAAATGTTTGAAAATAGAAGAGTGCAAAATGAAAGGCTCATGTCTCATCCTCGAATTGTAATGTGGGTAGTATCAGCACCGGCCATCTGGCCAGTAGTAGTAGGTCCCGGTTCTCCATGGCTTCTGAAAGGTGCAACCTTATTACTGAGGACAAAGAGGATGAGATTGTGGACTGAATAGCTCACTCATTCCCTCAGTCACAGCAGGATAATGTGGAGGCCACCTCTGAGTTTGACACTGTGCCCTGGAGCCAGGGGTCACAGTATTCCTCCTGCCTCTCCTCCTTGCAACTCTAGAGAATCCATTCAATTGGATTCTTTGCTTTCTTTTTTTCCCCAAGAAGGAAAAAAACACCATGAGCCACAGAAGACACTTATGAGACAGCAGTCAGCGTTTTGACTGCCATGAGGAGGAGGTTTCAGGAAGACAGGGGACATCATGCATAGCTGCCTTGGTGTTGGTGGTGTTTGTAGTAGTGACAGCTGTATCCACAGTAGTACTGGCAGTGGCAGTATACAGAGCAGTCAGAAGGGGGGCCAAGCAGCCCATGATGACATATCACAGTCTGATAAAAGTGGCATGGAGGGTGAAGATGACAATGATTGTGTGTTGGACAGGGAATCGGGGTCCTGAGGAGGAGGTGAAATCAGGATGGTGGTATTGCTTCCACCAATAAAGAGCAGATGGCCAGAACCTCCCAAATAATTGCCAGGCCAGATCTGCTTCTATTATGGTCAGCTCAGGAACTGGTGATACCTTTGATACTGTGTATGCAGGATCACAATTTGCCACACCTAAGGCAAGCTTGGCTGCCACTAACACTGTGGGAGTATTATCTCTACATCTTTTCTCCACAGTTCCGGAAAACGAAAGCATTGCCGTTTGCAAGATCTTCAGATTTAAAATAAGCTGCGGGCATGCAAACAAACGTACTGTTCTGTTCCAGCATTTTATTTTCTCCATTATCATTATTGCCTATTTGTGTTGTTGTATAATTATTGTATTATTGTATAGTTATGCAATGCTGCCACCCAGTGGTCATTCTTGTTATAGGTTCTGAATGTATAATGTAATTCCCATATGCCTTTGCTCTCTGCTTTCTCCTCCCTTTTCTGTGACATCAGTTCCTGTTTTTCTCAGTAGCTCAGTTGCCTTCTCCTGCAACAGACACAGAGCTGGTGGGAGCATTCGTTTTTGACCTCTAATGTCCTCTAAGGTCCTCTGATATCCTTTAATGTCCTCTAATATTCTCTAATATCCTTTGAGTTCCTCTATTATCCTCTATATGTTAACTGCAATAAACTACCAAAGCATCTCCATTTGTATCCTGCTCACTGGATCTTCACATGCAACTGGTACCACGACCTACAGGATATTAGTGAGTTCAGCTATCTACCATTGCTTGTACAGGGATTACCACTCACAACCAGTCAGAGACTTCTCTAACGTACATCTGTGGCAGAATATGTACACACTATGACAGTGAGCTCTAGTGAACCACATGAAGCGGCATCATCAATAGAAGTGGCCACCAGAAGATAAAAGTGGCCGCCAGCTAGTGCAACGAGAGTGCCCTCCTTCTTCCAGTCTCATTTTGGCAGCCGGGCTGCATCCACTTGCAGTAGAGTATTCTTGTCATTGTCATCATCACTTACTGCTTCTCATGCTCAGACTCCTCCTCCCACTATTTCCCTTTATCAGCGATCGATAATGGAATGTGTGACAAGGGAAACAACCCTACACATGCAACAATCTGCTGATGTAGAAGCTTAGCTCCCATCTGACCAAGTTTTTAGAGGTGCAGTTACTGTTATACCACTTACTGGATTCTGCTGCTTTTAGGGAGCTGATGGTGTGTGCGCAGCCTCGCTAGAAGATAACTAGATGTCATTATTTCTCCAATTCTTGCTCGGTGCACACTGCTGTGAACCCCACTATTAAGGACAAGGTCACTACATGTCTTTTTTTGGCCCACGGACATCCTCCCTAACAGCAGCAGGGCAGCGCATAACTGTCTCCCTGCCTACTACAACTGGGCAAGGTGGTCATTGACAATGACAGGAACATTGTGGCTGTGCTGGATTTGGGGGATATAACACATGCTGTCTGCATGGCACACGTGTTAGTTGTGCAATGGTTGTTGAAAAAGTTCAGTGGCTTGCAGAAGGTGCTGGCTATGTCCAGGAGTCTCTCCTCACTTTTCAGCCATTCTTAAAGGGGTTTTCCGAGTTATATATTGATGACCTATCCTCAGGATAGGTCATCAATATCAGATCGGCGGGGGTCCGACACCCGGCACCCCCGACGATCAGTTATTTGAAGAAGGGGCACATCGTATAAGCGCTGCCTCCTCTTCATTGTTTACTTGCTGGCCGTAACGGGGTAGTGGTGAGTAGGTGCAATTACACCTCACTGCCCCATTCATTTCTATGGGAAGAATCGCTTCCATACAAGTCTATGGAAGTGATTCTTCCCATAGAAATGAATGGGGTAGTGAGGTGTAATTACACCTACTCACCACTACCCCATTACGGCCAGCATGTAAACAGTGAAGAGGAGGCAGTGCTGATACAGCGCGCGCCTCCTCTTCAAACAGCAGATCGGCGGGGGTGCCGGGTGTCGGACCCCCGCCGATCTGATATTGATGACCTATTCTGAGGATAGGTCATCAATATATATAACTCGGAAAACCCCTTTAAGTAGCAAGGAATGCCCTCCTGGACTTGCAGTAACAGAGCTGTCTATCATTGCACCACTTGATCTGCGTTGATCCAAGTCACCAGTGGTCCACCTTGCACAGAGTGTGTATACGAGCAGTGTAAAGCTGTGAATGATTTCTTCATGCACCAGACCACCTCAGCAGGGAGGGTGTGTGTGTTTTTTTTTTTTTCAGGTCAGGCAGTGACAGCACATTAGAGCATACTTGCATACTCGGGCCTTTCGAAAAGGCCACCAGATTTGTCAGTAGTGACAACTGCAGCATCAACTATCTCATCCCTCTGATATTTATCTTAGAGCAGACGCTAGAGCAGAACTGTGGAGGAAGAACAGCATAGATATTTTTGAGAAAGTCTTGTGGAGGAAGATAAGTCAGTGGTGAAGGAAGAGCAGGAACTGATGATGATGACACCAGCCATGATGACAAATCGGTTGTCTTTTTATTTTTTAGGACATTAACTTAGAAGCAAATTTTAACTTTGAAGTCACTTTGTTAGGAATACATAGTAGAAACCACCCATAAATGACCATTTTGGAAACTACGCCTTTCATATAGAGGAGACAAAACCAGCTTTCCTGTAAAAAATTTTTGTCCAGGCCAGTTTCATTAGTTTGGGGGGATATATTGTATAAAACCTTGTATCCCCTGCATCTCCCTAACCTTCCTCCAAACTCTGTGCATGAGCAAGACTATAGTGAACAGAGTAGCATGACACTTGAGTAGAGATGACTGAATTGAATCTATCCAAATGAAATTGGATATCTGAATTTCCCAAAAGTTTTGGTTTTCATTGATTCCAAAACTTCAGGGATTCATCCTGTACAAATTGCTCAAAATGGCTGCCGTTATTTTAGACCAGAAGATAGAGTAGATGAAGAAGGATCTGTTGTGGCAAAAAAAAACAAAAAACTATGTGAAATGTCTTCTCCAATTTAAAAGGTTATGCTTCCTTACCTTCTGCCTTCTTGGATAGCCCATGAGTTGTTGGCTGGCTGGCTGGCCTGGCACATACTTGTTTGTGAAAAGCTTTTTCCTAGCACAATAATAACTTTCTCCCAGGCATTGCAGAAAACCTTGTTAATATGTCTTTAAAAATCAAGATGAGTATGAAGAATGGTAGA
Organism: Rhinella marina; assembly: GCA_900303285.1. NCBI lineage: Eukaryota > Metazoa > Chordata > Amphibia > Anura > Bufonidae > Rhinella > Rhinella marina. The sequence continues at coordinate 15,963 of ONZH01025358.1, read as the reverse complement.
ATTAATTGATGCATAGTGTATCTGATGTATTGTTATTTGTCACATATTTATAGTTGTTTATACTTCTGTTAAAGTGCAATTATTATTAAATTCTGTTGCTCATGCCTGTTATATTATTCTCCATCACATGATTTATTTGTTTTACAAAGGAAATTGGAACATTATTTATGTGTAGAGGAAAGGTGATTTAGACATCAATACAGGAAAGAATTCTTTACAGTTAGGATACTTTCTGGCCACCTGATCCGGCAGACAATGCTGGGAATCGGGCTGGACACAAACAGCAGCATTTTCACAGGAATGCAGCTGAATCTCCTCTGGACCCCATTATACTTAATGGAGCCAGTGGGCTTTCTGGTTGCATCTGGCAGTGCCAGATCCGAACAATTTCAGCAGGTTGTTCTATGCTGGACCAGCTTGTTGGGATTCACACTGCAGGTGTGAAAGTAGCCTTATAGTAATCAAACTATTGAAAGCCCTACCTCAAGATGTAGTAAAGGAAAATGCAAAGGCAACATTTAAAAAGTGCTAGATGCTTATCTAATTGCAAATGACATTGATGTTATAATTAATCTGGCAATGAATGTTTTATACACTCATTGGCAAACAAAACTAATGCACCAAGAAGGAGTTGTTGGAATCGAATTAAACTGTGTGTGAAATGGTTACAAATGGAGAAATGTATTGGGGAAAACTGTACAGTTAAAATGACGCTCTAGTACCCTGTTGGGTTGCCTCAAACCTGGGTACTGTACAGAAGACTTCTTTCCTTGCCTTAACTATCTGAGTTTCCTGGTCATCTGCACAATGCAGGCGAAGAGTAGCATCCCAGAGCAGTGACCAACATATGCTCTATAAACAGAGTTAACAGTCACAATCATAATATGTTAACTCAGTAAGTGTGACCCTTAACCTTTCTACATCTGTAGCTCACGTAGTATTAATTTATTGATCTGACGGTATTTCACATGAGTCTGTCACGGCAAATGTCGTAACGGAAAAAAGGTTCAAATGGCCAATTTTGCATTTTTTCATTGCTTCTGTTGCCAAAAAATGTAATAAATGTGATAAAAAGTCACACACACTCCAAAATGGTATCAATAAAAACTACAGATTGTCCCACAATAAATGACCCCCCACATAGCTCAGTAGATATAACTATAAAAAAGTTATGGGGGTCAGAATATGGTGATGTAAAAAAAAAATGTTTTTCAAAGTTTACATTTATTTTTACACTATTTAGACATAAAAAAAACCTTATACATATGTGGCATCCTTGTAATTGTACTGACCCAGAGAATGAAGGGCACAGGTCAGTTTTGCCGCAAAAGAAATACCATAGGAACAAAACTTATCCTGCAAAAAAAAAGCCCTCATACATCTATGTGAACAGAAAAATAAAAATGTTATGGCTCAAGGAAGATGGGGAAGAAAAATGAAAATGCAAAAAAAAAAACTTTTGTATCCTAAGGGTTAAAACGCTCACCATGATGCCTCTATAACGATACGGTTCCAGTCCATAGCAGTCCAGGTTTCTCTTTTATGACTGCAAACGAAGGTGATGGTGGTTGGCTGTCAGTGGCAGGACTTATTGTGGTCAACATGACACCACATTTTCTTTTGCTACAGTAAGTGCCTGAAAATGGTCCTGGCAGAGTTGTGTACTGAAGGTGTCACTTGTGTCTGGGCTATCCGGAGCCTATTCACTGTATGGGCATGCCCTCACATAACCACTTCCCTCAACACACCCTAATAGCTATTTCAGAAAGGCCTATATGGAGGGCAGTTTGTTGAAACAACCATCCTGCTTTCATCAATTCTTATGTAGCTAAAAACTCCCATGAGGACTTGCACAACAGAACGGCTTGCCTTTGTACCATGTGGTCTGCGATGTTCCTACTCAATGGAGTACGTATGCCAAACTGTCTGTATGAGCAGTGTAAAGCGGTCAGTAATTACATTATGCAGCAGACCACCACAGCAGGGAGCATGTGTTATCTTGTGTTCAGGCAGTGGCAGTTCATCAGTAATGCATGCTACCTATTCATGCCCTTTGAAGAGGCCACCAGATTTGAGAATAGGGGCAACAATGACATCAATGTTGTCTCACCCCCTCACCTCGATATTTATATTGGAGCAAACACTGATACTGATGCAACAAATGGTGGAAGAACAGTTATCCATGTGACTTGCAGGACATGCAGGAGGAAGTGAATGAGGAGGAGTTGGTGGTGGGAGGGGTTCATGGAGGTTTCATAGGCACATATAGGGAACAAGGCTGACAGTCATCGTGGCAGACATGATGATGACGATGACAACAATGACACTGGCCATGACCAGCCATTGCAGTGCAAGCTGCATGCTTTATTGCTTACATGTTGATACACATATATTTGGTGTCAAGCAAAGGGAGGACTATTGGATAGCTATGCTTTTAACCTTTAAGGTAAAAAGGGAAATGGGGGACTTTTCTTGCTTCCAAAAGGGAAGCAAAATTGGCATATTACAGGGATGCGCTTTATACCCAGCTTGCTGCAGCTTTCGTCAAGCAGGTGCCACATGGTGACCACATGTCTGTCCAGGAAGCCCCTCTCTGCTCCCTGCTGAGTCACCACACCACTGTGTCTTCCAGCGAAAGCTACAGTTTGCTGAACATGATGAAACAGTTTTCCAACTTGATGCACATCTGCAAATGGTTATGCACCACACGAATCCAGTTATACCTGGACTGTGACCTTTCTCCAGCAGATACCCAGAACCTTGATCCCATGGAGTTCTGGGCCAGCAGACTGGACTAGTGGCAACAACGGCCAGTTTACCATCAGTGTACTGTCTTGTCCACCCTCCAATGTACTGTGTGAGAGTATATTCAGCATAGCAGGTGCCATCATCACTCCGAAGTGGATAAAATTGTCCTCTATAAGTGTGGAAAACATTACATTTGTGAAACTGGATCAGTCATGGATCTATATGGATTTTAACACACCTCTGTCTGTGGCTACTAAACGAATCTGCAATTGCTGACATTGGTGCTGGCTGATGTCCACCAACCTAATGATGCCACTGCTGCTGTCTGCCAGTCCACTATGTTCCATACTGTACTGCTGTTTCTGCAGCTACTACTACCCCTGCTGCCACTAGTACTAGCCCTACGAAGCTACAGATCTCCTACCTTGTCCATCATGTTCTGTACTTTACTGTTGCCGCTAATACTACCCTGACTAAGAACTTGAAAGGGGTTGGATACAGTGTGATGAGACCTCAGTTTGTCATACATGTCTCTTCATGGCAATTAGGCACTTTCCATTCAAGTCAAATTGATTTGGACTGAATCAAATCTGATGACCGAATTGATAGAGTAAGTAATACATTTTGGGAAAATTCACTTTCATTTACTTCTGAGCCTCTAATGTCTCCAATAGAAAAATAGCACCCAGAAACAGTTTAAGATATGCAGAGTTGCTGTCCCTTAAAGGGGTTGTCCCACGAAAAATATTGTACAATTTTCAAACCAGCACCTGGATCTGAATACTTTTGTAATTGCATGTAATTAAAAATTTTGTATAGCTGCTGAGATATTCAGTAAAATGTATCTGTACAGTGTTACTTAATTTCCTATTTCTTTGACCTGCTCACTGAGAAGGCCACACATGCTCAGTTTCATCTTCCAACTGCCTCCTGAGCTGTGATAGGGAAAGCTGAGACACGCCCCCTTAGCTGCAGCAGAAAAGACACTCCCCTTGAGCTGTCAGCTTGATATAAATCTAGCAGAACAATGAATTGGGAGATCTCTGGATCCATGTGATGTACAGGGCTGGTTCTAGCTTTCTTAGAAAGAGATTGTCATTTACTATATGTCTGATTTTCATTTTTTTTACATTATTCATGGGATAACCCCTTTAAATCCTCAGCATCCCAAATAGAATTCCATAGGATATTGAAGTCTTAATACTTTTTTGATACTTTGATTCCTGGTTTGGTTCAATACCAGGATTACCCATTTTCCAATACTAATCTCCTATCTACTACTAAATTCCTATCAGAGAATATGTCACATACACAGCGCACTCCATGTGCTCATCAGTGGCTGAACAGTGAAGAAGGAGGGAGGACATCCCTTCCCACTGTGACCTGGCTCGCCACTGCCAACAGTAAAAACACTGAGGGGAAAGGGAGGTACTATAAAGCCACATAGGGAATAGTATGCACATAGGAACGTAGGATTTTGCATCCTTCCAATGTTCAGCACCATGGCCAGCCATCAGCATAGAGAAACATTGGGGTTAATGTGACTCATTAACCTCAATGTTGCTATTATGTGAGACAAATAATGGGGTCACTTATTAGTAATGTGAGACACATGGTGTTATTACTTTAGTACCTCCCTGTGCCTCACACTAATACTGTGACCCCATGAAATTCCTCCTTATATAATGGCCAATATAGGGTTAATGCGTGAGGTATGTACATAATGAAGTTACATAGTATTAATGTGAAGCACATTGTGTATATTATTTTAGTATTTCCATGTGCCTCACATTAATAATAAGTAACCCCATCATGTATCTCCTCACATAATGGGCAATATGGGGTTAATGTGAGGTACATAATGGGGTTATTTACTATGAATATGAGGCACATGGAGGTCAAAATTAATTAAGCCATTTGCTGCACATTAATAGTAAGTAACAGCATCATCATAAACCCCATGTTGTCCATTATGTGAAGAGTTACTTCATGGGGTTACTATTAATCTCAGGCACTTGGTTTTATAAATTTGGACTTCCATGTGCCTCACATTAAAAGTAAGTGACCCCCATCAAGTGCCTCCTCACATAATGGCCAATCGATACTTTGCAAAGAAAAAAAAAACACATTAAGCCAATGTTTCCTGACAACACATAGTTAATGTGTGGGTATTTTTTATTTTTTTTTTGCATGTCAACAAATTGGTGTTGAGTATAGCAATAATTTTCTTGGTATCAAAATCAAACTCAAAATTCTGGTATTGTGACAATTTTAATCCCAATCCTGTTGCATCTGAAATGCCAGATAATATACATTAGATTTAGAGACCACCAATCTGCCAGTTCTTCCTCATCTTTTTCCAACAGCCTCTAGTCTGATATGTGGATGACGCTGTATGAAATCACGTAGTACTCCATTCACTTTGTAGAATAACCTGGGTGTAATAGGTGAGTTGTGCAGAATATATAGTTGCTGCAGCATTCCAGCCAACTTAATTAGGCTAACCCAGGGATACCTAACCTCCGGATCTCCAGATTTTGAAAAATGACATCTCTCAGGATGCTTTGATAGCTTTAGACTGCCTGGGCATGCTGGGAGTTGTAGTTTTGCAACAGCTGGAGGAGAGCAGGTTGAACATCCCTGGGCTAAACCCTACCCACTAGTTTACTCCACACTTCTGACTTCTGTTTGAGTCTGAGTGAGGATAACATCTGAGGGGTAAGATTCAAAGCTAAAAATACAGGAGAGCCCAGTAAAGGAAGTCCCCCAGGTCTTAAATGAACTTCTGTCTTATCCAGTGGCATCAATACATGCTTGTCCCAGTTTATTCTAAGTCTCAAATATCTCTCAAGTTTGTTACTAATAGAAACAGTGGTATGTACAGGTCCCCATACGCATGATTGTATTGCTGGCCAATCTTGCTGAGAAAGGCATGTTCAGTTATCAGTTTAATTTGTGTGGAGAACACACAACTATTTCCCCGACAGTTGATGTCGGGGGAGAGACTCATCAGGCGAAGTGAATATTTTTGCCTGATCCTTTTGTATTCTCAATGGATTAGCCACCACCAGAAGTGTTTGGCGATGGCTTTCTCTGCTCTCCCCATACGTTCAGCCAAGCTGAACATGTATGGGGAAGCTGGGAGGGAGTGGGAAGTGATAGCTGTTGGTTGAACGATTGTTCAGCCAACAGCTATTAAACAAGTATGGCTGCCCAGTCACTGCAAAAGGATTATTTGCACATAAAGTATTTTTTTTCCTCAAGGGTACCATGGCTAAATGGCTGCTAGGGGTTTAATGGTTAAATAAAAGAAGTGCCAACAGGGGGAACGTTCTCATATGCTCTAGATAAATCCAGTAGTCTGTTCCGGCAGAGGAAGAGACTACTGGATTTACCAAATCCAGCATTGCTGGACACGACCTTGTACTACTAGATCCGCAATAACTGTAATGGGAACTGTCCAGTTTCCAGCATAAATGCCAGCTTTCAGAAGGACAACAAGTCCTGCATCCACTTTTTGTCCAACCGACATCTAGCATTTATGCCGGAAACCGGCTGGATCCCTATTGGATCTCATTATAGATAATGGGGATCCAGTAGCTCGTGATCATGTCCAGCTATGCTGGATACTGTAAATCTGTGCGTCGTTGTGTCTGGATTTCCTGAATATGGTAAGACCAGTAGTCTGTTCCTCTACCAAAACAGACTACCTAATTTACCAAGCACATGTGTTCTTAGCCACTCAAAAGTCTTCCAATGGTAAAGGGAAATCAAGAAAACATCACTGATTAGTAAACAGGGTAGGTTAACCCTTTCGCGCCCGGAGCTTTTTTCGGTTATGCATTTTCGTTTTGCGCTCCCTGCCTTCAAACAGCCATAACTCTTTTATTTTTCTGTTCACATAGCTGTATGAGGGCTTGTTTTTTGCGGGACAAGTTGTACTTTCCAACGCCACCATTTAATATTGCATACGGTGTAGTGGGAAGCGGGAAAAAAATTCCAAACCGGGTGAAATTGCAAAGAAAACGCTATTCCGCTACAGTTCTACGGGTTTCTTATTTACAGCGTTCGATGTGCATTAAAACTGATCCGTTACTTTCATTCTACAAGTCAGTACGAATCCGGCAATACCTAATATGTATAGTTTTTCCTGCGTTTTCATAGTGATAAAATAATTAGAAAGTTGCCCTTTTTTTTTTTTCCTTGTCAAATCTTGACCCCTATAACTTTTTGGTATTTATGTGTACAGAGCTGTATGGGGGCTCATTTTTTGCGGGACGATCTGAAGTTTTTATTGATACCATTCTGGGATGTGTATGACTTTTTGATCACTTTTTATTTAATTTTTTTTAGAAAAAAAAAGTGACAAAAAACGGCAAATCGCCATTTGGACGCTTTTTTCCGCCATACAATTCGCTGTATTGGAATTTTTTTTATATATTTTAAAAGTACGGGCGTTTTCGGTCACGGTGATACCCATGATGTCTATATTTATTGTTATTTAGGTATTTATTTTTTACTTATACGGAAAGGGGGGTGATTTGAACTTTTACATCTTTATTATTTTTTATATATTTTTTAACATTTTTTTTAATTTTTTTTTTACTATTGGAAAGCTCAAATATGGGCTTATATATTGTAGCTTTTTTTTTTTTCTTTATGAGCAATTATGGATTTTATAGACTCAGAAATCCATGAATTGCTCATTTCTTATCCTGGCCTGCCATCTAGTGGCCAGAATAAGAATTGCACTTTGAAAACTGTAATCCTCACCAGCGAGGATTACAGTTTTCATATGGTGTACAGACACCCCGATTGGCCACACGGGGTGTCTGTACACCACCCGGAAGCGAATGCTTCCGGGTTGAGACGCAACTAGATGCCGTGATCACGGCATCTAATCTCCGAGGAAGACGCCGCCGATGGCGGTAAGTAGCGGCAAGTCTCTGCTGTTAGAAACAGCAGAGACTTGCCGGCCATGACGCCCGCCGCACCCGCAAGCGGGCGCCATGTGCCCGCATCGCCCCAGCGCCGTACATGTACGGCGCTGGGTGCGAAGGGGTTAAAGAGGACCTTTCATGGGTCCAGACTCTGTTTACTAGGTACCAGGTTATAGAGGGCATGTGGGGTGGAGGCCAGATCACTTCCTACTTTTTCAGGGCGCCGCTCCGTTCGCCCGCTCTGCGCCTCTAAAGTTCGGGCGCGCGCTATGCTAATGCATAGTAATGGAACAGGGAGGAGGAGACGCCAGGGATTCTCAATGGGCGTCTCCTTTTTCCTGGCTGTAGCGCTGTCCAATCGCAGTGGAAAGCGTCACAGCCAGGGAGGAAACCTTTTCCCCTTCTGCGCCCTGAAAAAGTAGTAAGTGATCTGGCCTCCACCCCACATGCCCTCTATAACCTGGTACTTAGTAAACAGAGTCTGGACCCATGAAAGGTCCTCTTTAAGGTGGATTTATACGGCCCAATACGATATATATTATTGGGAACAAACGTTCTACCAGTACTTGTTCCCAAGGCACTACAGATAACCTGATGAATAAGTGAAATGCTCGTTCATCGGGTGAAATTATCAGAGGTGCTGACATCTCAAGCATCGTTCCCAGGCAGCAGATCATGTGTAAACAGAACTCTGCTGCCCAGCAAAGGTTTTGTATGTGAACGCGTGATAGCAATTGTGATTGTTTATCTTCATATTGTCGAGGTGATCGCTGCATGTAAATGCAGAGCTTCACCTCCACTTAAAGTCTAACATACCCATAATTTCACCCAGGCAGCTTGCCTGACAAGAGCATCAGAGCATTTAAAGGGGTTGTCCGAGTTATGAAAAAAAATATATAGCACTGTAAATCTGATGGGCAGCAATATATAACTAAGTTCAGCAAGTTTTAGGCAAAAAAAATCTATATTTCCTAATTTCCCTGGTTCTCTTCTGGCCTTTGTTTACCTGCAGTAATAACAATCTCTGCCCTCCCCCCCTGCTCTGCAAAGGGAGTGAATACAAGAGCTGCCCTGAGTGACATGCCTGCCTGCTAGGATACTCAGCAGCATGTTGTATGTGTAGGACTACAAGTCCCAGCTGTACAATGACACTGCTGATGTACACTGGAACTTCCCCCTACCTTTCTTATGCAGAACTCCTCTGTCAGCTCCCATTTGTCTCCTAACTGTCTGCAGCTACTGTTGTAAAGCCTTCAGCCCTCAGTGTGTTCTGGCTGAAGGGGTTAATGTTTTATCTGAAGGAATCCAGGGAGAGAGCAGATAGCCCGGCAGTGCAGGGGTTGTGGCCAGCACAGTGACGTCTCATGTACAGACTGTTATCTGATCTCTGAGACTTGTGCATGAAACATCACAGAGCAGGGAGATAAGCTGACATCACAGGTCATGTGACCCTCAGTGAAATCTGAGAAACCAGCAGCTTTAGAAGCAAAAAGTATATGGGAAAGTTGTTATATTTGACAAGTTAGAGGGGGGCATGTCCGGACGCCGACTGAGATGGCCGCCTGATTCTGCTGCTCCCGCCAGCTTTTTTGGCCAGCTACATCAGCTTGTGGCAAGATATGGGGAAGAAAACTACCCTCAGAGGTTCCCCTCGTCCTCCCCGCTCCCCCTCGCCAGCCAGGACACTGGAAGATTGCTGGGAGCGCGGCCTGATGACCACTCGGCGGGAAGCTCACCGCTGCGCCCAGGTACTGTCTTCTCGCCCCTGCTCTCTTCCCCTGGGTCCTGCAGCTCCTCTGAAGCTGCTGGCAGGTCACCCCCTGCCCCCTTCTGGCCCTAGGATTCTGGAAGTAGCCCCTGCCAAAATAAAGATGGCCCTGGGGATCCTAAAACTGCCTCTATAAGGCCCCCCCCCTCCCCACTGGTGATTCTGCTTCAGTGCCCTCTGCAGCGCTGCCTCTCCCCTCCTCTCATTGGGAGTCCTACTTCAACCAATTTCCTACTAAGGAGGACTTTAAAGTGTTAATTTCTGAGGTCACAGGGGCCTGCAGGGCTGAAATTGCTATGGTCCGAGCTGATATCAAACATATTGCAGACCGGGTAGAATCCCTGGAAGAGGCTCATGATGATACCAGGAATTATATTTCGTCACTGCATGCCTCCATATCCTCCCAAAATTCTACGCTTAGAGAAATGGGGCGGCATCTGGAGGATTTGGATAACAGGGGCCGTAGAAATAATATCAAGGTTCGGGGCTTGCTTGAAGCCACGAGAGATGAGGACCTCTTCGCTACCCTGGAAGCCATCTTTAATCTGATACTCAGAAAGCCGCAGTCTCACAAGATCAAGCTGGACCGTGCTCATCGAGCCCTCAAACTGAAGGGCCCCCCGTCCCGCCCGCGGGATGTAATATGCTGTGTCCATGACTTCACCCTTAAGGAGGCGATAATGGCTAAGGCGCTGAATATCCGCAATTTTGAGTTTGACGGAGCCCCGGTTCAACTTTTTCCAGATCTGCCATGGATAACGCTACAAAAAAGGAGGCACTTGCAACCGCTTCTCTCAGCCTTACGGGATCGGCATATTGCATACCGCTGGGGCTTTCCGTTCTCGTTATCTGCTCGGCATCAAGGCAGAACGGTGACTCTTTGCTCATATTCCGACCTTCAACCCTTTTGTGAAGCCTTGGATCTTCTGCTCCCTAACTTGGAGGACTGGGAATTGGAATCTCCTGTGCCTCCTGTGGACTACTGTCACTCAGAAAAGGTGAGCGGGCCAGTCTGAAGGGCCCTCCAGGAGACCTCCATCAACCTGGAGGCCAGTGACTGGCGGGATGAGCTGGTCCTTCCATTTTTCCTCTAACCAGGCGGACTTGTTACAGTTGTTTGTTTAATTAAGCACCTGGGGTTCCTTTTTTGCTGGTTTCCATTACACTTACTTGATTCCTCGAGTCTTAGGGGGGACGTGGGCCTCTCTTCTGGTTTATTTTGTCTCAGATATATGCTAATGTGCCACCAAATGGGTATGTCCCTCATAGTATGTTCTCATTTATATACAAGCGCTGGTTCAGTTGCATCTTATTTCTCTATGATGGTTATTCTGTTCATTATTGGTACTGTGTTGCTCATCTGTCAGTCTTACTCTGACAACGTCTCCACACAGGAGGCTCTTGTTTTTGCCTCCAGCAGGGCTCTGCTTCCCTGGGAAAGCGTTTTTTGCTGTCCTTTTGCTTTGTTTGTTTGTGTATTATTAACTGTCTCCCCCTACCTTTTGTTCTCTCCCTTTTGTATGACATTGCTGCCGCTTGGGACCCTGGTCTTTCTGTTCAACTTGACCTCCCGAACGTGATCGTGATCCGCATCCTCCATTCTGGGGTGCTCCATGGTGCGTCTCTGCTTCTTTTGCCTCAGCTGGTTGGTATGCCTAGCCTACTGCTTGTTCCTACATCTCATAATCTACCATGGCGAGTTGTGTAACCGTCAATGTTAAGGGTCTTAATTCCAATGCAAAACGGAAACTTTTGCTGCTGGAATTAAAGTCCCTCAGAGCGGATGTGGTTTTTCTGCAAGAGACCCATCTCGAAGACAACTCCTCTTTTAGATTCCTCTCCCACTTATACCCTGGGATCCATGCAGCATGCCACTCACGTCGGAAGGCGGGGGTTGCTGTACTTATCTCCGCACACTGCCCACTTAGAGTTGACTCGTCTGTTCTGGACCCTCAAGGTAGATATATTATATTGAGAGATACTCTCCAGGGTAACCCTATTACACTCTGTAACTTATATGCCCCTAATACCTCCCAACTACATTTTTTGACCAAGACTCTGGCCAAGGTTTTCAGGCATTCGGATCCTCTCACACTGATAGAGGGGGATTTTAATGCTCTTTTCTCTGAGAACATGGATAGGCTAGCTTTGCCAGGGAAACCCACTCACCCGTCACAGCAGAGATTAGCAAGGGATTTCCGTCGCTTGATCCGGCGTTATTCTTTATATGACCTCTGGAGAATAGCTAATCCATCTGATAAATCCTTCTCCTTCTACTCGGCTCCACACGGGACACACGTGTATAGACTACTTCTTGGGTACTATCTCTACTTTGCGGATTTTAAAAGGAGCGACTATGGGGAACATTACGTGGTCTGACCATGCCTCAGTAATGGTTACCCTTGATGGGGGCTTGGGGCACACCCGTAAATGTCACTGGCGCCTTAATGACTCCCTCCTTAAAAAACTCCGTCACGTAATGAGCTCCATGAATGTCTCCGGCAATATTTCGACCTTAACGCGAGGTCTGTTGAGGATCCTGGCTCACTATGGGAGGAGCATAAAGCAGTTATGAGGGGTCACTGCATCGCTTTAAGCTCCAGGATGAAGAAGGACACGCAGAAGACTGCACGGGTTCTTAGGTCCCGACTGAGTAGATTAGAAGAGCGCATGTGCGCCCAACCCTCTCGCTCAATTCTCAAACAGATTGTAGATATCAGGGCCCAATTGAGTAAGATTGCGCATGATAAGGTGGATAAAATGCTGTTGTTCACTCGTCAGCGCTATTATGCCTGGGGAAATAAGCCCCACTCTCTGCTAGCTAAGCAAATTAGACAGCTTCCCCCTCAATCGGGCCCTGGTGCTATCAAGAGAGCGGATGGTTCGGTGTCATATGACCCCAGGGAGATAGCGGAGCGATTTTCCTCTTATTATTTGGATCTTTATAACCTGACTAATGATTTGCCTAAGAACTCCCAGAATAGGGACTGTCTGTTGGATTCATACCTGAGGTCCTGTAATCTCCCTACCCTATCTCCCTCGGACAAAATAGCCCTTAATGAGCCGATTGCAGCGGAGGAGATAATAGAGGTGATTAAGCATCTCCCTGAGGCAAAATCCCCGGGACCTGATGGGTTTACATATAAATACTACAAAGCCTTCCAAGATCTGCTGCTCCCTCATATGCGGTCTCTCTTTAATGGCTTTTTGTCAGGGAAGGCTGTACCATCAACCATGACACATTCCTTCTTAACCTTCATCCCGAAACTGGGAAAAGATCATCTTGATCGCCAAAATTATAGACCGATTGCCCTTCTCAATTCCTACCTTAAAATTTATTCTAAGGTCTTAGCCAATCGATTGAATAATTTCCTCCCCTCCCTGATACACAAAGACCAGGTCGGCTTTGTTCCCGTGTTGTCAAGGGAGTGATAATACTAGACGCACAATAGACCTTTTGGAGGTAGTTGCTCGCTCCGGGGAGGAGTCAATGCTCCTTAGCTTGGATGCAGAAAAGGCGTTTGATCGTCTTGGCTGGCCGTTTTTATTTGCTACTCTGCGTGCCTTTGGCATTGAGGGAGCTTTTTTGCAGGCCATAGCAGGGCTTTACTCCTCCCTCACGGCGACGGTCAAGTTGCCTCATTCAGAATCGGAACTGATCCGCATAGCAAATGGTACGCGACAGGGCTGCCCCTTATCCCCCCTACTGTTTGCACTTTGTATTGAACCACTGGCGGCAAAAATTAGAAACCATCCAGATATCAAGGGTATTAAGGTGAAGGACAGAGAGTTTAAATTGTCTTTGTATGCGGATGATGTACTCCTTACCCTTACGGGCCTACACGGGTCTCTCCCCAACCTCCAGACTATCTTACGGGAATATGGCCATTTGTCAGGTTATAAAGTAAATACTAATAAAATGGAGGCGTTGTCGATCAATATCCCAGAAGCCAACCTTGCACTTTTAAAGGATAACTACCATTTCCATTGGAAAAAAGGATGCCTTGCGCTACTTAGGAGTTAATATCACCCCGAGATTTGCGGATCTCTATAAGCATAACTTCCCACCCATTTATAGTTAGATTAAATTGCTTCTAACCAAGTGGCAGGCGTTACTACTTTCCTTGTTGGGGCGTATTGCGGCCGTAAAAATGTCTATATTACCTAGGATTCTGTATCTTTTTGAGACCCTGCCTATTCCAATCCCGCTAAGGGTCCTTAGATCCTTCCAATCTCACATACTTAAATTTGTTTGGGCTCATAAGAGACATAGAATTTCTAGGTCGGTTCTCTTGGCAAGTGGGGGTCAGGGTGGACTGGCGGTACCGGATTTTATTAAATATTATTGGGCAGCCCAACTGCGCTATGTTCCGGCCTGGGCCTCTTTACATCCTTACGCTATCTGGATGCAAATTGAGAAGTTATGGCTGGCACTGGTCCATCCTAATTCCTTACTGTGGTCTGGTCCCTGTACTACTATTCAGGATGGAGACCTTTTGGGGCCTATGAGGTGCACCAAAATGGTTTGGCGTGTGTGTAGTGCTAAATTCCCCCTGGTCTCCCGTAACTCAGTGATGACCTTTTTCCTATATCACCCTTCACTTCCGCCTAGTCTCACTGGTACGGCCACAAAATCCTGGTTCCGGGAAAAGGTCTTTCAGTTCGCAGATGTTGTGGATCCGTTTACTAGGGAGTTGTTATCCTTCTCCGCTATACAGTCAAAATATGACATGCCCCCGGCGGCAGCCTTCTTTTACACACAATTGCAGTCCATCTTCTCAGAGCTCTATGTTTCTTTACCCACAGCCTTTGAGCGTATCTGTAGAACTGGGGTACATACTAAGGGTCTGATCTCTGGGATATACTCCATACTGGTTAATCCATACCCGGACAGGCTAGTACGACACCCGTACATGATAAAGTGGGAGGAATATTTGAGCAGGGTGCTCCCAGACACGACCTGGAGTCTCATATGGAGAATAACTGCTGCAAAATCCTCCATGTCAGTGTTCGCTCAGGAGAATCAATACAAAACCCTGATGCACTGGTATCATACCCCAGCTCTCCTACATAGGCTACATTCGACAGTGTCTGATAGATGTTGGAGGTGTCACTCTCACGTAGGGACTTTATTTCACATTTTTTGGGAATGTCCTAATATACATCCATTTTGGGTAATAGTCAGTAATTTGCTTGAAGACATTTTCGAGTGTGAATTTCCTATGGACCCTCTTTCATTCCTCTTGAACATTTTCCCCAGTAATTTTAAGACCCATTCTCGTAAGCTAATAATCCAGATTCTTATAGCGGCTCGATGCTCGTCACTAGGTTTTGGAAGCAGACTAGCTCGCCGTCACACTCTGATCTATATGATAGGGTGACGGAGATTCGCACCATGGAATATTCTACTGCATTATACCAGGATAAGGTTGATCTGTTTTATGCCATCTGGGACGTTTGGGATGACTATTGGCTTAATCGACAGCCTTGACTCTCTCTGTTACTATTTGGCAACTTGTATCCCCCCTCCTTTCTCCTCCCTCTCCTGTCTTTGTCGTCATGTATTCTGTTTACAACTTTATACGGCCGTTCGGCTGATAATGACGCACTTTCTAGGGTATTGTTCACCGTTTAGTTTAATTTTCCTTACACGAAAAGTGATTCCACAACGAGATTCTACCTTACATTTGCTCGGGTTTATTTAGCTTTGACATGCTGATTTAACGTTGCCTTACATTGTAATTTTTGTGACGACTGTTGACTGTCTTGACTTGTGCTTTCTCCTTGACTTGCATGTCATATTACTTATGTAATACATTTTGTCATCCTGTGTTTCTTCAATAAATATACAATTATAAAAAAAAATATTTGACAAGTTAGAAACATACAAAGAACAAAACAATAACTCGGACCCTGCGGAGACGTCCACCCAGCAGTGTGTTCGGTGACATCACCGGCTCTGATGGGCCGGCTTTAGCGCTGCCCTAGCCGTTTTACAGGCTAGGGCAGTGCCAAAGCCCGCCCATCAGTGCCGGTGACACCACTGGGCTCACTGCTGGGCAGAAGCCTCCACCTGGCAGAGCCCAGTTCGTCACCGGAACTGGACAAAATGCCTTTGCCCTGTGCGATTCAGCTCCGATGCTCTTGTCAGGTTGCTGCCTGGGTGAAATTAAGGGTATGTCCGGGTTCAGCTCCGAATCCGGACAACCCCTTTAACAAGCAGTTGACTGACTGGAAGGAACACTTCCTTTCTGACATTCAGTTTCTCCTCAGAGTGTGTAGCTGCACCTTAACATCAGCCTGGGTATATAGGCAGTTATTTGTACAACGATAACATTCAGTATTGAAGACTGAAAAGAGGTGTAAAATGACAGCATGATATCTCTAATCCCATCTGTATTTGTTACAATATCCTGGAGTTAACGAACATTTGTTATAATTTTTACATGTACAGTATGGTACTGTAAAAAAGAAAATTATAACCCTGTAGCCACAGTTTCACATTTA